>MU150279.1:120827-167549 GCA_015584075.1 Collybia nuda
CATACAGAGCTGTCCGATCATGAGTCGTGTCGACTCGTTAAAGCCACCTTGACCGGAGCATCCAACAAGGATCCGAAACCGTGAACAACTTCACCATGTCAATGATACCCACTACCGACCAACCTTATTGCTCGCGAACCACCTACACAGGGATCCACAAAATTAATTTCGGATGCTCATGTCTCGTTGAAAGTCGAACAAAACTCGTGCTACACCCCATGTCCACGGCAGCCCGGATACGCTCAACAAAAATCTCAGAAATTTGCCATGGATGTTCTCACCGGCGGCAGTGCAATGCTTCTCTAGATCACCAAATCCAGCAACGAAACGAGCGGGGAAGTATCAACAGACCAATCTGTCAGCTGCAAGTAACGGACCCCGTCCGAAGTTTAACCCTACCCCACGCCATTCCTATTTTCCGGCTATTATTCGGTCCTTAATATCGACAAAAGATGTCATCAGTCGACATTGGTTGTGCGATACGACGCTTCGCTCGCTTTTACTTGACACAGGACTTCAACATATAAGTCCTTGGCATCCGCAGATCTACCACAGTTGACCCCGTTCGAGAAACCCTCCCCCTTCTTGCACTTGGCGAAAATCACAATGTTACTCAGTTCTCTTGTCGTTGCTGCTGCCACTCTGGTGGTCGGGGTTCATGCTCATGGTTATGTCCCCCAAATCAAGATAGGCAATCAGTATATCCCTGGGTGGGATATCACAAAAGGTATTTCCAAACATCCTTTTGCATACATAATCAAGTGCTTAATTGAATCTCAACCTTGGTAGATCCGTATACTACTCCCCAAGTCAGTGAAGGTTCTTCAATGAATATTGATCGCTGAAATAATGATTTACCCCCCGGTCTTTGCCTATTTCCATCTTAACACAAACCCAGCCTCTCCGAGTTGTACGGGGTACCAAGCTGGACAGCGGATTCATATCCGACGTTACCTCCACTGATATCACCTGCTCTATTGGGAACCAGAAGCTTCCTCCTGTAAATTTAGACTTTTTTCACGGTGTTTGATTCACTTCTGATATAAATGAGTTCAGGGCCCAATTTCGGCAACCGTTGCAGCTGGTGCCACCGTCCAAATGTTATGGAACACATGGCCTCTAGGTCACTTTGGCCCAGTCTTAAACTATATGGCCAAATGTCCTACCTCTGACTGTTCTACATTCAAGGGTGACACTGGCACCCCGTGGTTCAAGGTAAACTCCAAATTTTTGCTCTTGAGTGGGGCAAGTGATAACGCAGAATAGATTCAACAAGACTCTTTTGTGAATGGCGTTTGGGCATCCGATACATTGGCAAAGAGCAATTTTACCTATACAGTAAAGATCCCGAGTAAGATTGCTGCCGGAAATTACGTCAGTTAAATGCGTTCCCTTTCCATGTCACCCGTCTGACCCACCAACTAGTTGCTCCGACACGAGAACTTGGCGCTGCACGGAGCCTCAAACGTTGGAGGGGCGCAGTTCTATCCAGGCAAGTTCATCACTCACAACGCGTTCGTTTGTACCTAATTAACCGGAATTTAGTTTGTGTCCAGCTCACCGGTCCGTACTCCTGATCGTTTTTCTTACATATAATTGATCTACTACCTTTTTCAGTGACTGGTGGTGGATCCCTCAATCCATCCGGACTTGGTTTCCCCGGAACATACAAGGTTAGTTTTGGCGTTCTTGTTTCGTCCTATATATATCTGACCGAAATGCAGGCAACAGACCCTGGTATCTTATTCAACGTCTACCAAGGAGACGCTGTGAACCAAGTAAGGCGTGACATCCTCAAAGAAAATACTATTTTCTCACCAATATTAGGCTTACGTCCCCCCCGGCGGAGCTGTATATCCCGGTCTCAATTGAGTATCGTAACCGCAGCTCCAGTCAAATAATAGGTTTTATTTCAGATGCCTTTCGGCTCGATCATGTTATTATATAGTCATGCAATCTTGGTTTCTGCCCTCGAACTTTTTACGATTCATCCTCGTACTCTTCGGTGAAAAATGCCTTCAAAACGATTGTCCCCAACATCTTGGCTCTGCCTGAGATGAATCGTAATCTACGGCGCAAATCAAGCAGCTGAACCACGCCACCTGATTCTTTATCCCCGATCCTTGTAGTTTGATAGGTGTACCGCCACAGGGCAGCCTTTTCATCGATTATGAATGCCAAGGACATCAGCGCTTCACTCCCGACACTTAAACCCCAGTGAAAACCGGTTCTAATTTGGTTGATTTCATCTTGAAATTTTTAATTCTAATTATTTATTTGGGTCAAATCATCTATTTCTATTGAGAATCAGGGCTCGGCAATCACTGAAGATATCAACAGAATTATATGATTTGACCCAGAAACTAGACAGAAATCAATATACCTCACCAAAATCAACCGAATTAGAACCGGTTTTCACTGGGCTTAAACCTTAGTGTGTGCCCTTACAACGCCTTAACATTTATTCCATCGGCTGATATCCGATCAAGATATAAGCCCAGTTTTCTAAAGACGGCTTCCTGGTATAAAGCTGCGGGGGATCCAAACATCACCATTACTCAACATGACATTCTATACTTTTCTCCTCCCTGGAGTGGTGGCGGTGAGACACGCGATCACGTCCCCTCCAACGTAAATCGTGTAAGAGCGACCATCACGTACTTATAAACCTATGTGATCTGTCGGGCATGTCTGGGCTCAATTTTCTTTGATCCTACAAGCTGGTGAGTGTCATAATCTCCCCAAGCCTGTGTTCTTTTAATTCTCAAAGATTTAGCCCCGATATCTTCTTCAACCCCTACCGAGCCAGGGGCTGTGAACAAGGTATGAGGGTTCGTCTAAATTTTGGTATATATCACTCATATACAGAGGCCCATGTCCCACTACACATGCTAATCACCCCCAGTTCTAGTCGAGAGATGACGTATCCCCTGTCATATGAGGAATTTTTACTATCTCAATGATACATCATATTTCATGTCAACTGCACGCACGACGCGCACAGCGAGCAATTTCTTATACTTCGAAACAAGAACAAAAACTTCCGGTACCTGTCATGGATCAATATGTCTCAGTATGCCAAGCAACATGGAACAATATAGTACCTTCCTTTGACATATTTTACAGGTTTATTGGGATAAATGCCAAGTCGAACAGCCCCACAGAGTTTGACCGTGCTTCGAATAATCTTGGGGATCCAGCTGATGCTGTTAATCCCACCTCAAACCTATCCCGATGATTAGCCTTTCCGCCTTCCCTGATCTGCTCTACCCCCACATGTCCCGTTTGAGCGGTTAATGTTCGGACCGCCCACCTCCGTGGTGTCGGGCCCGTCCCACCATGGTTATTGTCGTGTCCTATAAAACAAAATGAACTGGTACACCCCAAATATACAATTCCATCGAGCCCTTAACTTTGGATATAGCTATGCTTCTGTCATCTCTTCTCCTTGTGTCGGCTTCTCTGGTTAGCCACGTCGCTGCTCATGGTTACGTCCCATTCATTAAAATAAACGGACAAACCATACCCGGCTGGAACGTAAACACAGGTAAGGAATAAACTCTTCGCTTACTCTGACTCCCGCTCACCAATGGATAGACGGTTACACCACACCTCAGGTTTGATTCTACTTCTCGCTGGGCTATGAGTTATTCTGAATTAACAGTATTGTATTAGCCTATACGTGTTGTTCGGCCCACCAAACCAGACAGCGGCTTCATCAGCGATCCCAGCTCTAAGGATATTACTTGTTCCATTGGAAACTCAAAACTGCCCCCCGTGAGAAAGCCTGTACACTTGCGCACATGCAGCGGTGGCTTAATAGAGAGGTTTCATAGGGTCCTATCACAGCTACTGTTGCAGCTGGAGGAACTGTCGAAGTTTTATGGAACACATGGCCTATTGGCCACTACGGTCCTGTTCTGAACTATATGGCCAAATGCCCAACCAGCGACTGCTCCACCTGGAAAGGTGATTCTGGTTCCCCGTGGTTCAAGGTTTGTAGATTCCTCCAGATGTTCAGATACCTTGATGTGAATTTTTGCTCTGAAAGATTCAACAATCCGTCTATGCCAACGGAGAATGGGCGTCAGATACCTTGGCCAAGACCGGCTTCAAATACAGCGTTAAGATCCCGAGTAAAATCACCCCCGGAAGCTACGTGAGCAATAGTTTGGTTATTTTCTAAACTTGACATACTGAACCTTTTGGCGTGACCAGCTTCTCCGCCACGAGAATCTCGCCTTGCACGGCGCAGCCAGCCTCGGAGGAGCACAATTCTATCCTGGTAAGTTGCTTTCTCTGATCTAGATTCTAACTTATTTTCTAATAAAATTACAAAAAAAGTTTGCATCCAATTGACTGGTAGGACATTTGTTTAGTCAAGCAAGTATGTGTTGCTAAAATCCTTAAAGTTACTGGGGGTGGATCCCTGAACCCCTCTGGTCTGAGCTTCCCTGGAACCTACAAGGTACGTGCTTCTTATATTAAATGATTTCTTATACTAAAGTACGTTAAGGCGACCGACCCCGGTATTTTATTCAACCCTTACCAGGGCGAGGCCGCTAACCAGGTATGCAATTCGTATTTGAGGGTACTTGTACTGACATACACACGATCTTAGGCTTACGTCCCCCCTGGTGGTGCTGTATACCCCGGATTGAACTAATTGATCGTGTTGAGTGGTCAGGGCTCTTTCGTAGTAGTATCTGTGTCATCATAAATCTTTTCTATTTTCTTACACTGATTAAGAAGCGTCGCTGCCTGGGTTTCTCCCCATTCGAGTTAACCGGACTCCAGGAGAATAAAGAGCTCCACATTTCCGTCCGTGCAATCTAGCTCGAAGTTTCAATACCAGCCCTTACTGTCATAATCATGCATCAATTAGCTGACATGACAATTAATATGTGGTGCATGGCTGACTCTAATGACAGATGTTCTTGTAATGTGTTACTTTAAATATTGAGGCGGAGCGGGTCAGAGTTTATCGACAATCCGCCAGCACGAAAGTATGAGACGGCGGGAGAATCTGTCAAAAGAATCTCTTTCATGACAAGTAATGACCACGTCAACCGGTAGATGATGTATGTGTTGTTACAGGATACTACGTTCGGAGTATAATAGAAATAAACCGTCTCCCTTAGCCACCATCTGGCGTGTGGCTCTGTTTGAGTGTGCTCCCCTGTCCTGGAATATGCTGGCTTCCATTGATTTCACCCTCTTATTTGAGGACTCCTGCTCGGCCTCACTGCGTGCACGTTTGGACGCCACCTCCAGAGACCGATCTGTACTTGGGGGTACCTGATCGGTCGTCTGGTCATCGATTGGCCACTTCGGATGCGTCAGCACTTCTTCCCACACCTCGGCAAGCTCCTTATGGTCCTTTAAGATGAGCAGCGATGAATCAACAGGGGTGGGTGTTACTTGCGTGCGACGACGACTAAAATGGGAGTCATGGAGGGTAGGATGGCTGTTCACCACTGGGGACATTTCGTAGTTGATCCATTCCTTGACAGCATCCATCACAAAATTGAGCCAGTAGTTTAAAGGGATGTTTCCGGCGAACTCAAAGTCGGGCGGGATGCGATCCCTATTCAGGAACATTGCCTTTTTACCAAGGCCACCCCTGTATGTGCCATTGAGGTCAACCGAGTAATCATCAAAAATGCGAACCATCGTGTCGCGAAGGTTAGGAAAAGGAGTGTGTTCCAGGAACCGGAGACCGTGGTAAAGCACTACATGAATGAAGGACTCCATATCATCCTGAGCGTTGTGAAATTTACCAGGGTTGAGAAGATTTAGTGTGGATATAAATTGCCAGGTACCCTGTGGGTTGAAAATGATTGGTCAACACTTCCAATGGGAATGAAAATTAACTTTACTAACAGTCCGTTCATGATCTCTGGGAATCTCGTCCTCAGGGCCCTTAGTGATCCGTTTAGCGAGGTCCCAGTCATTGAGAAAACCACGGCCATCGTCCTGAATCATCACATTTTTGGCGCTGACATCGCGGTGGAGGATGCCACATCGCTCATATGCATCTCTGTGAGCTAGGCATAATAAAAAAACTGTTACGACAGCTGGCGTATAAAGCAGGAACTACGCACCGATAAACGCATCATACACAGCCTTCATTAGATCCTTGGAAGATTTGAACCTGTCCAGCTTTTGGACGACGTCCTTTCCAACAAAATGATGATGAATCCGTTGTACAATGTTATGCATTCCACATTTCCATGGCATCCTCTTCTAGCCGGTAGTTTCATCGGTAATGTTGGCCGCAAACTCGTGTGAGCGGGTAGCGTGCCCGTACCCATCAACGTCTCCACCACAAATAAGTTCCGGAACGTTCTGCACACCTGCTGCATTTAGCGTCCGCAGAATTTCCGATTCCCGCTCCAAGTTCAGCCCACGCCATGTGTCCTTCAAGAAGCGAATGGTCTGCTCTACTGTATCCCAAACAGGGTAAGCTCGCGTTGTCCGACCTGTTGACGACTCAGCATCTGCCATGGAGCCCCACCCGATGAACTCCCGCCCTTTATTGTTTACTTGAATTGTAAATACAATCACCCTTCGCTCCTTCGCGGGCTTCCACTTAGAAAGTTTCTCGTGCGCGATTTTCGTCTCCGCAGCATCGGCCTCGCGTACCGTGTCGTCCTTTCCACGTCCAGCATCATCCAAACGGGTGAAACTCCAGAGAAAGTCTACCAGTAGCTGTGAGTCTTCCTGGTAGTCGAACTTTTCAGTTACTACCGCCGCCCCACGATCCCAGCGAATCAGTCGCGCTTTTGAGCCTAAAATGAGGATTGTATAGGCGAATGTCAAGTGCTGCCTGGAGCACCACTCAGTAGCATAGCCAGTGAGCTGTCCTCTGCAGTCTTTGCCATTAATGGTGTGTGACTCAAACTCCCACTTCGTGCGATCGACATCTGGTGATTTGGGATCACGGAACGGGTCGTGCCCTGTACTAAGCTTGAATTCGAAGTGAAGCTCAATTTTGTCGAAATGCGTGACTTTGATCGATGTGTCCACTGTTGATTTATACATAGATGGATCTGGTTTGAACTTATTTCCGTTGCGGGACTCAAGGTCAGGATGAGAAGATGTGTTGACGATTTTGAAACCCGGGATCAAATTCGGTTTGGTTTTAGAGATAGCTGCTATCTGTGAAGTGCCTATCAGCATTATTAAAAGGCACAGATATCTGAGATTGACTCACAAAAGGCACATACATCTTTTTGTCCTCCGTCTGTATCTGTAAGTTTCGGAATAGCCTAGACCGCTTTGGTGGAAGTGGTGTCCCGGGTGGAATATCAAGAAATTCATCGAGGAATTCTTGAACAGGCATGGGTCCAGTCCAACGACCTTCCATTTCCTTAGTCATACGCTTACGGTTCGATGAGAAGCTAGGTATGGGTGACGACTCGAAGGAGAGGGAGCCTTGCAATGTTCGTTTGATCGAGCAGCTACTGGATGTAAGATTAGCTTGTTGGAAGACATGGCGCAAAATTAAAGCCTTACGAAAACCTTTACACGCATATATACGATATTTGCGGTGGAAAACATCTCAGAGCTCCCCCGTTGTGCAAGTCGTAGATGGTTGGTCACCAACTGCTATGAACAATGTGCGAAAGTTTGCGGAGTTCGGAATTTAATATATTCAGCATCAACCATGTGATGGATTCAGGGCCGGCCTAAGCGCGTTTTGGCTCATGGCCATCTGCAAAAAATTCACATGGCTCCCCCGAAGAACCTGAGTAGGCTCCTAGCATTCCGCTTATCAGCACCACGGCTCAGAGGTGTTGAGTATACACATTACTGAGACCCTCTCGACCTTTGATTCTCAGATCTCAGTCCTCATACACCATTCGGGCACCCGGCATATCAGGATTCAGTTACACTCTACGATCTTGTATTCATACAGGGGATCGGATTGGTAAATCATTCCCTTTCGAAGCTGAAGGTGTTCTCGTCCCAGGGCAGAGTTGGGATGGAACGTGCGGAAACTTAGAGATTCAAGAGCCTGGAACTTGATTCCTGTTTGGATGGGTTGGCGTGACGGGGTGCGGGGGTGTTAGTAGGGACGTTTTTTGTGGTCATTCTGTAGGGAGATCATGAGACGATGAGTTGGAGAGACGAGACGCAGATCTTTACAGTATGATTTGATATCCCACCGGAACAAGCCTAACGTGTTGAACAAATGAGTTGTGAGTCAAACTGTACCTTTTGCACAACAAAAGCGACAATCGAGTGATATTTTTTACTAATTGAGGGAGCACTCGGACACTGCACAGCATGACTATAGCTACATACTAAAGATAGAATCAAGCACCCCTCTGATCAAGGTAAAGAAGCCCCACTACGGTTCCGTCTTTCCCGCACCAAGCGTTCCCGTTCGTTCTGACACTGAATATTTGCCATCTCCATGTGTGCCTTCTCAGCCGCCCCTTTGTGCACTCAAGCTGCACGGTTAGACAAAGTAGCTTAGAACATATTTGACGAGAACGCTAGAACTCGATTCTAAGATTCCAAAGACTATCCGATCACTCTAAAGACTAGCCTACTATTCCACCGTCCCACAAAACCGTTTGAACCAAGCGCTCTCATCCTGTAAGACGGTAGGTGATCAATACACCCAAAATGCAGGAATGCGGAAAGTATGACAGTACCAAGCTAAATGGAAAGACACGCTGGAAACCGCGCTTCCCAGGACAGCAATTCTAGACAATCGCCCAGTCAGCCCACAGTCAGGCCAGACCTCAGAATTGCAGTTATCCTGGGACCTGTGAAGGAAGTCAGGAATAGCCCCAATGATACAATAAATGACACCGCAAATTGACAGTGGGGCTTTCCTTTGCTGGCCGAAGCGACCTGAAGACTGGCTGTCAGGAGTATTAGTACCCAAAATAAGTAAATTCTAATGTCAATCCACGGTTGACAAAAACCCGCAAGTACCCCCAAAATAGGTGGGCAGATAAAAGATCACTTTGGCATCTAGCACGTGAGCTTCTGTGAAAGAAAAAAATCACCCACGCAGGCGGTGTCCGTCAATAGCGCTGTTCAGGCTCCATTATTATGCATAGATTATCCACCTTCTGTTCCTGGATCTAGGAAGCCTGTGGATCGATTCTGATCCACCGAAAAAAAAGAGTTAGTTCGGTTGTCAGTCGATGGCTCCACAGACCGTGACATTATTTGCAAATTAAATCGGGAGAGAAGCATTATAGCTAACGACAAAATCGTAGACCGCAGGAGCTGTCACTAATCAGGTGGGGCTGGGTGACATAAGCCGGAGGTATGTCCCGTATTTGGATGAATCACCGAAACGAACCTCCACCTTCTACCGTCATGCTCGATTTCGCTGCGACTTTTTTGTACTAGTTAATTGATACTAAGGCAACTGGGCACTTGTACCACACGACGCACCTACAATGACGCAGATGTAGCAATGCAGGTGACCGTTTTTTGGAGCTGGTGGAGCTTCCCTACTATATCAGGCAGGCTGTCATCACAGTCCGTTTGCTCCCCCACGGTCTACGATTTTTGTCGTTAGCTGTAAAGCGAATTTCGGAATATTTGACAAAACAGTGAGTCATATGCACCAGTCCCCTAGTGGAGCCTCGATTCTATATCTCTTCAGGTACGCAGACGGGGTGAAACTTGCAGGCATCATATATATGCACCGCATATCAAATTTCCGAATGGGGGGTATATCGACGGGGAACTTCCGGATGTTCAGGTCGCTATGTGGAGAAACCAACCTGAAGAATGTCGTCATTGTGACCAACATGTGGGGCGAGGTGCGCCCAGAGATAGGAGAGGCTAGGGAAACCGAGCCGGCGAACGACGAGCTTTTCTTCAAGCCCGTGCTCGATAAGCACGCTCGAATGGTCCACCATGGTAATACGATCGCATCTGCCCAATCTATCATCGGGCTCTTCAGTGGGAATGAGCCCAGAGCACTCCAGGTCCAGACTGATATTGTCAATGAGGAAACAGGCAGAAGAGAGGAAGGCGTACGAGGAGACAGAACAGCGGCGTATGGGAGAGGGAATGGAGAAGGCCGAGGCTGAGGCGCGTCAACAGGCCACAGATCTGCAGGCAGAAAAGGAGAGGATTGAGCGGGAGATGAGCGAGACGGCCGAGCGCACGAGGATCGAGGCAGAGAGAGCAGCAGCGGAGTACCAACGGCGTTTAGCAGCAGAGGCAGAGCGCGCTCGCCAGCAACAGATCGCCGAGGAAGTGGAGCGCGCAGCGCTGTAGGCTACCAGGCTTCTTCAAGGAGAGGAGGCAAGAGTCGCACGCGAGGCGGAAGAGCGTCGCAGAAACGAGGGAGATCGAACGTGCGAGGGCTGCATCACACCAGCAGGCAGAGAATGCCCGGATAGAGCGTGAGAGGCTGGAAAGGCATATACAGGCAGAGGCAGAACGGCAGAGGGTTGAGGCACAGCGACGGGAGGCTGAGCACCACGAGTGGATGAGGCGGGAAGCTGAGCGAGCCCGGCAGCGCGAGATCGCAACTGCGGCGGAGCGGGCGAAAATTGCACGCCAGCTGAAAGAGGCTCAGCGCCGGATTCAGCACGAGCGAGAACGCAGAGCGGAGGATGATAAATATTGCATCATCATATAGAACCACTGCTTGGCGCATCTGCTGCATTATAAGCATCGCCGTGTACTAATATAATTTCTTCATGAATTGCAGAGCCTACGAGATTGTGACGGTCCCACGGGAGATTTGAATTAACTGGATTGAACTCCATGGCCTATCCAAAGGCCCAGGGCACAACCAACTGTGTTGACTACTCCATCGGAAAGGGAGCCGCGCGTCATATTTCTAGGGCAAAATTATACGCTGAACTTTCGGGCCGAATCGCTAATCCAAGGGATAAGCCGTGTCATACTACGGTACTCGTGTCCGAGTTCCACGAATAGGGAGAATTTGTTGGCTTCAAGGGTACGGGATCCAAGTTCAAAAAGGCCGGTAGCAGAGCTACATCCAAGATCATCGTTAAGCCATAGGACAAAAGTCTCCCCGAAGCTACGAGCGAGATTTGAAGAACCCATACATCCAAATTAAGATTTACAGCATGTATATGCGGCACAGTGATAGAGGGACAGCATCTTGCTACTTGCAATGGGTGCCAATTGAAGGATGTGCATAGCGTAATGCAGTAGCCCATGCTGGAAGCCGCCGAGTTGAACCAGGACCATGAAAAAAATTGAGTTGGTTCCTCAAGTCATGGATGATATAGAAACCTCATATATCCTGCACATTCACACCTTTTTTCCCCGTACCCACGTCTCGCTCGCCGCCTCGAAAAAGGCGGGAGTGTTTGTTAGCCAACGCGTGGATAAATTGAAGGAGAAGAGGCGAGGCGAGAAGGACTAGAGGAGCAAAAAACTTTTGGTGGTTAAGGCTGGGTTCGAAGGCAATATGGCCACGAACGGAGAAACCTCGGTGAATGGATATTATTGATATTACCAACCTGAAATTTTTAGCTTTCGAGCCTCCACTACCCCCTACGCGCCCACACTCAGACTGGTTTCGCCAAAAAAAAGGGGTTAGACATAATTTCAGGTTGACCTCGCCCATTACACAAACCTCATACTCAATAATACCTAAAATGCAGCGCTTTCGTCTTCAATGACAATGGCCAAGCTCCATTATCATACACCGAAATATCCTCTAGAGTGACAAGTGATGGTGATGAGAGAATGGGGATGGCGGAGAACGATATCAAGAAACCTGGAAAAGAGAATTGAGAAGAGTGTTTGAATTGCAGTGGGAGCTACGGCCTTCGTAGGTGCTTTGGCCAGCAGCAAACAAGACTAACAATTCCGTTCATACGAATAGAATTGCGCCTGTGCCCATTTCCACCATCGATTGTGCTTATGGCTACACATTTGATCACCTCTCCCTTCTCAGCAATCGACTTAATAGCCCATACACGGGAAGTAGTGATATTTCACTTAAGAGTCCTGGGGGAAATGGTAGGAGCCGCTCGAAGTCATCGTATATATCCCAGGGTCTAGCTGGTCGAGTTCGAACCTGTTCCTACAAAGACGAGGAATCGAACATGGTTTTACAATGTTGATGGGGCAGGAGTGAGAGGGTGGAAACGTTGAAAAATTACATTCATAGTACATCAGGGAAATAGTAATACAGTGTGGTAGACTATTTAACTACGTAAAGCAAAGGTACACTTGATAGGAATTCTGTGAGTCAAACAAATTATAGAGTTCATACATGTTCTCCTTTTCTCGCGATCGTAACGGTGTACTCGCAGAGCGATTCATCGGCCTTTTGCGTCTTTCCTGCTGTCAAAGCACTTACTCCGTCTTTGAAGCCTCGATCCGCCAAGATGAGAGAGACCAAATGCGCCACCTGATGGCCCGAAATAAGACCCGCGTCAAACCCGAAGCCGTTCTCCGTGACCTTGGGCGGCTTAAGTTCAGGAGTGACGTCCACCGCCCCCAGCATAGCCTTCTTCACAAAGACGTTCGACGCAAGGCTCGTGAAAAAGTCTAATAGACCGCGCTGGATGATAGAATTCTCCAGCGTGAGGTTTTTCAGATCAAGGGCTGCTTGCAGTGCGCCAGAAGCGTTGAGTGCTGCCGTGTTGGGGGTAAGCAGGCTTTTGGGCGCGATGCTGAGTAGTAGAGCGAGGATCCCGTCCTGAGCCTTTTCTGCGTGTGTTTGGGTCAGGAGACCGATCTTGGTGTTTCCGGATGTCTGGGATCCAGCTGTGACATTCACCACACCCTGTAGAGTCTTCCTCATGGAGTGGTTCGAAGCGAGCTTCATGAAGAACCCGGTTAAACAATGCTGGACGACGGGGTGATCTAGCGTAAGGTTATTGAGGTCTAGGACGCCGGTTGACGCAGTGTCCGGGATGAGTAAGGTCTTGGGGGCGATGCTAAATAGGAGAGAGAGGATCCTGCTCTGCACCTTCTCAGCGTAGGTCTGGTTCTGGATAATGTTTTTGGTGTCCTCAGGGATGTTTAACTCAGGCATGGTATTTACAGCACTGAAGATGGTCTTCCTCACAACTTGGCTGGAAACGAGCTTGACAAAGAATTCCGTTAAGCCGCGCTGGACGATGGGGTGCTCAAGTGTGAGGTTATTGAGATCAAGCCGGGTGCCGGAAACACCATTCTCTGTCACGTTCGGTGCGAGAAGCGATTTGGGGGCGAGTTTAAAGAGAAGGTAGAGGATCTCGTCCTGGAGTTTCTCGGCGTAGGTTGGGTTTCGGACACTCCCGATGTCTCCAGAGAGCTTGAGTTCAGCTTTGAGATCCGCGGACTCCAAGATGGCTTTCTTCACGAACTTGTTTGACACAAGCCTGGCGAAGAAATCTCCCAACCCACGTTGGACAACTGGGTGATCGAGCGTGAGGCTGTTGACGTCAAGGACTGCGCCCAGGGAACCGGTAGTACCGGTTGGTGTCACGTTGGGGGCTAAAAGATGTTTGGGGGCGATATCGAGTAAAAGGGAGAGGATTCCGTCTTGGACCTTCTGTGTGTATGTTAGGTTTCGGATGCCGGTCTCGACATCCCCGGATAACTTTAAATCCAACGCGACGTTTACTGCACCAAAGATAGCCGTCCTCACGGACTTATGCGAAGAAAGTTTCGTGAAGAAATCCATCAAACTGTGCTGGATAGCCGGGTGGTCAAGCGTGAGTTTATCAAGGTCAAGATGGGTTGTTGTGTCGGGAGCTAGAAGTGATTGGGGCGCAATTTTGAATAGAAGGGAGAGGATCCCGTGTTGAACCTTCTCTTCATACGTTTGGTATCGGATACCATTCTCGGCATTTCTAGGTAACTTCAATTCAACTGCGATATTATCCGCGCTCAAGATCGACTTCTTCACGAACGCATTTGAAGCAAGTTTTGAAAAGAAACTCATTAAACCGCGTTGGACGATAGAGTTGTCAAGCGTAAGGTTATCAAGGTCGAGGGTACCCGAACTACCGGTTGTTGTTACAGTGGAAACAAGCAGAGACTTGGGCGCGATGTCGAATAGAAGGGACAGGATTCTATTCTGAACCTTCTCTGTATACGTTTGGTTTCGACTATTCGTGACGTTCACCGCGTTGAAGACGGCTGTGGTTACAGATTTATGCGAAGCAAGTCTTGCGAAGAAATCCCCTAAACCACGTTGGATGATGGGATGTTCGAGCGTGAGCTTTTCGAGGTCAAGGCTGGTCGTCTTCAAGTCGGGCGTCTTCAAGTCGGGAATAAGAAGACCTTTGGGCGCAATATCGAATAGGAGGGAGAGGACCTTGTTCTGAACCCTCTCTTCGTACGTTTGGTGAACACCAAGCTCGTCATTTCCAGAAAACTTCAATTCAACTGCGATATCCTCCGCGCTCAGGATGGCTTTTTTTACGAGTGCATTTGACGCGAGCTTCGAAAAGAAGGCCGCTAAACCACGTTGGACAGTGAGGTTTCCAAGCGTGATATCGCTGGGATCGAGGGTCGTCTGCAGGGTACCAGTCGTGCCTGTTACTGTGACGCCTGGGACAAGAAGAGATTTAGGAGCGATTGCAAATAGCAGTGAAAGGATCTGATCCTGGACTTTCTCTACGTGTGTTAGCTTTGTTTCAGCCGTGACGTTAACCGCACCAAAGACGGCCGTCTTCACGAATTTATGCGAGGCAAGTTTCGTAAAGAATTCTAGCAACCCACGTTGGACGACAGGATGCTCAAGCGTGAGGTTCTTCAGATCGAGAGCCGAAGTCCCGGAAAGGTCGGTGGTTGTTATAGTGGGAATAAGAAGATGTTTTGGTGCAATGCTAAACAGAAGGGAAAGTATCCCGTCCTGAACCTTCTCCTCATATGTTTGTTCTCGGACTTCCTTTACGTTGGCTGTGGCCTTAACCACATTGACGACGGCCGTCTTCACAGATATATTTGATACAAGTTTTGAAAAGAATTCCACTAAACCACGCTGAATGATAGGGTGTTCGAGCGATAGGTTCTTAGGGTCGAGGGTACCTAAAATGTCGGGTGTTGCGTTGGTGGAAATAAGAAGATTTTTAGGCGCGATGCCGAATAGAAGGGAGAGGATCTTATTCTGGATTTTCTCTACGTGTGTTTGCTTCATTTCAGACGTGACGTTCACCGCCCCGAAGATGGCCTTCCCCACGAACGTGTGTGAAGCCAGTTTCGTGAAGAAATCCAATAAACCACGTTGAATAACGGGATGATCAAGGGTGAGATTGTCGGGGTCGAGGCTTGATTGTACGTCACCAGAAATGTCGGTTACTTTGGTGGGGACAAGAAGGGTTTTAGAAGCAATTCCAAACAGAAGGGAGAGGACCTTGTTCTGTATCTTCTCTGTGTGGCTTTGCTTTACTTCAGGCATAATGTTCACCGCATTAAAGATGACTTTCTTCACGAACGCATTCGAGACTAGTCTCTCGAAGAAGTCCACTAAGCCACGCTGAACGGTGGGATGGTCGAATGTTAGGCTATCCAGGTCAAGGTGCGCGCCGACCACCGATATATCCGAAGAAAGCAAGGATTTGGGGGCTACCTTGAATAGCAACGAGAGGATAGTGTTCTGCACCTTTTCCGCATCCGAGAGGGCTGGAGGGGTAGGCTTAACCACATCTGACCTGCTGCCCGGCGCATACGGAACTGTTCGCTCTTCGTGGAGCTGCAGCCGCTTGGCTTCATGCAGGCGCAGTTCGACCATCTCCTTGATATATATTTTACGTTTTTCGACAATATTGAGCTCCTGTATATAGGCGACAACCGCGGACACACTAGCACCTGTGGCTGCGAGTGCAAAGTAAGGCGTCCATTGATGTGCGCGAGGGTGTGGTTGTTTACGGGGGTAGTTGACAACAGCGAATGCTATGTGGCACGTCAGTAAGAGATATTCCCCTTAGGATAAGTAAATCATACCCTTGTCGGACATGGACAGCTCAGTGACCTCCGGAATGTCCACACCCCCTAGATTCATGGATGCCGGCATGAAGTACCTGAAATTTCGTACATAAGTACCTCCTCTCAACTTTCCTTATAATAAATACTTACGTCATGATAGAGGTCGGGTCATGTTGGCTATAGCTAGACACAGACCTTTCCGAGTACACATCCAAGACTTGCCTCTGAACCGTAATTTCATCCAACCCTTGCGTCTGTTTGTAGTACTGGAGAATCTCTGCTTCCCTAAGCCGACGAACCCCACTGCGTGCGGGGTGCTCGTGTTCGTGCATAAGACCAAGAACATGGCCAAATTGATGCAGAATAACACCGCGCTCATGCCTCATCAGAGTATCGGTATCGCTGATCCAACCCAAATTCATAGTAGGAGCAGAGCGGTCGCAATCTCTGGCCGCGTTCCCTACATAACTCCAAGATCCTTTGGTCGGATCGAAAGCGATGCGGAGGGTTGCATTGGGATTGTTGGGAGTTGATCGGCTGAAAATGAGGTTGGCATACCAGGTCCATTCTTGAATGGTATCCTCGACCTTGCTGTGTTGGTTCGAGGTCCCACCAAAGAACGAATAGTCCAACACCTGTCACACTTGTCGTTAAATAGATGCAAAGACGTCTTCGTCACGGCATACCTGGCCGTTCTCCCAAAGAGAACTCTGTGCAGTGGATGCTGCAAGTTCAAGATCTTTTTGGTTTCGTGTTAACGTGGCTTCAGAGAACGATAGTTCCTTGCTCTTATTGTGGACGGAAGGTATTGCAATCCCGCAGAGATGCGCGGGGTGTGGTAATTCGGGGGCGATACTAGACATGGGAGAAATTGAAATGTTGGGTTCTGGTACTCATTTGGCACTGAGTATTTGTAGGCTGCCTTTGAATGAACTGCCTTCTTTGTCGTCACAGAAAACAAACCGCTGTTCCGAGAAACTGAACACTAATGGAGAAAATAAAGCACCGTTAGAGATGTAGATTGGATTCTTGACGGAGCAGAGCCTGACATTAAGAGATCGATGACGAAGGAGCATGAGAGAATCCAGGAGTGTGGGCTTTGGAGAGTTCTTGTGCTGTCACTTCTGTGGGCGGAGGCGAATAGAAGTCACCGAACGGCTTGAAAGAGTATTTTGCAAAGAAATCGTATATCTTTGCCTCCATAATTCTTTGTGTCTCCGTATCGTATCTCCAAAGTCGCCCCTACTTTAAATTCTATTCGGCAGACCATCTTCCCTAGTTAATCAAATCATGATCATGAGGAACCTTGTTCCCCTTGGGTCAATGGAGAAGAAATTGGCAAATATACATACCCTTTCGTAGATCTCCACTAGCCTTGACGAGCCATTGACGTTGCTGCTTTCTCAAGACGAGCAGACGATCAAAAGGTGATATCCGTTTTTTTTTTCGTCAGAAATTTGCGGGTCCATCCGAGAAACTGAAGAGCAATGAGCCGAAGATAAATATACAGTCTCGGGTCGTGCCCGGCCAGTACGAGGTTTCCGGGTATCATAATGACACAACAAATATTGGTTAGGCCAGGGCCAGTATTCGATAATAATTTTTCCAAAGAAACACGTGACCATCTGAATATGGCCCCTGCCAGGGTGATTACACTGACAGGCACCGCGAAGGTCTAACGACGACTCCTCAAGAACAAGTGGGTGTCAAAATGTCAAAAGGTTCCCAATAGAGTAACTCGGAGAAACCTAAGATATTTGTTGAGATTCAGCTTGATAAATTTGATGGAGTGGGTACGCATGCGTTGATTGGGTAGACACTTGTTCTGAAGTTTACTTGGCTTTTAGGTATAACCTACAGAATGTTGACCTGTCGAACGGCTTTATCGCCCAGCCAATACTACATAAGTAATATAATGCAACCCATGTTTGAAAGACTTACACGGATATTTCTGGAAAAACAACGCACAGGATGACTCATTATTCATACATGTCATCAAATATCCATTATGATGCAAGCCCCACAGCATCTCGAAAATTCTCCATCGATTTGGTGGATCTTCAGCTCCGAAACATTTGTGGATTTCTCATGTCACCTTCGTAATTGATAGCTGTCCAACAAACCCCAACCATCGGCAGCCTGGAAATTCGAATATACCCGGCATCTCTTTTCTCCGAGCACCCTTTCAAAGGATAAATTGTGATGAACTGCGGGAGTAAATTTGTACTAAGCACCGAGTGCGAATCCAGTAATTTTAATTGTGACGACACTTCGTCAATTTCCCCAGATGGTAATCTAGCACCTCCGAAACCTATTGTCAGCCTCTAGTTTTCCGCGACACGACGCCTTGCTAGCGAGGATATATAATATAGTAGATCCTGCGCAATCTAGAGGAAAGTAACGCACGGGTGCTCACTACCGTTGCCCTCCAGGACCATGGTCTGTTTTGATGGGAACAATTACAAACCAGAGGTGCCAACTGGGGTCCTGGTACTCCGTGACGACTAAAAGTGACGATGACCAATCGACGTAGACTTAGCTGATTACGTAATGTCGTCAACGAGAAGCTAATAGATCATAACTTTAGCTGTAAAAGTCAATGTATGGGGACTCTAGTTGAATATCCTCAAGTATGTTGTTTGGTAATGTGCAGAGAATAAATAGCTGTCAATGTCTGAGAGATGGACACACTCAATATAATATAGAGGGGGATAATTTACTTGTTTTAAATTGCCAGTGCTTATCAAAAAAGAAAATCACCACTGCATTTACAAATTGGAGGGTTAGTTTATATGTGTATATCCGGGCCCACCTAGTCTTCCTAAGTAGCTAGGTTCTATCATACCTCTCAGACCTGCTCTTGCAACCCCCGTCCACAGTACAGGTACAGCCATGTTGCAGGTGATCGGCTATTCTGCTCAGTGATCCGGTGCTTAGTCATCTTTGGCAAGTTCGTCATGTTCCAACGAGATTCCATCCGGCATAGCAGAATTGAGAAACTTGCACACATAGAGTGTTGATCTTATTTACTTATTACACTGGAGCTCGGGGGAAATTCAAAAGTGTTGAGCAGGAACGAGAGCCAAGGTCTTCTCCACGTCACGTGCCATAAGCGTGTTACGCGACGCGCTGCATATCCCCAGTCACGTGACTAAAACAAATATCTGATAAGTGAGTCGATATGTATGAAGATCCGAGGCTCAGGGACGGGTAAAGCAGATTGATTTGCATGAGGCAACACGCTCGGTGGCCCAGCTCGACATTTGTGGCTGTATATATTTTATGCACAGAGTAAGAGCAGAACACCTACCCTTCATTGTGACTTATGTAAGCAGACTAGCTAAGTGTACATAAATACCATAATATAATTGTTTAGTCACGTCACATCGAAGCTAAGGACCCCATTGATTGCATCAGAATCAAAATGTCAAATTAGACCATGGTCCTGGAGGGCAACGGTAGCTCACTATACTCGAAACCGATCTTGATACACTAATCGAGTACTCTTCTCCCCGATGCTAAAATTGCCGAGCTCCGTCCCATGATGCGGGCTTAAATCGGTGGCGCAATTGATGGTGAAACTGCCTGGCTTTGTTTTAAATTTAGAAAGAAAGCATAAGACGGGGAGTCAGATTAAGCATGTATTGATTCGGGGAGAAAAAAGACAAGAAAAGATTCTTGGCAAATGTAATGTAATAGATTCCATGATGATGTCGGAAGCGGGATATAATTGCTTGGATAACAAGGTGTTTTGTATCACGGCCCTGATTAAACTCTCTGGAAGAAGCGCAATCTAGCAACCTGGGCTAAGAATAGGCTATAAGAACTGCACAGGTGGCAACTTACTCGCCTCTGTCATCTCGGGGTTTCTTTCAACCGTAAACCAACGCCAAAATAGCTTATTGCCGATTCCCAAGCACTATAAGACGAAATTTAGGCATAGTAGGAAAAAACGATACGAGGGATGGACTAACAAATGAAGCTCATAACTCATGAAGTACCCGAATAAGAATTCGCGCGCGAGATGGACATTGTTATAACTTGTAAAAGTCCTGGTATTGATGGGCCGAGGTCCTTAAAGTAAATTTATCTGAACGTTATTACTTGGTCTATAGCTAGGAAACTAGATCGGTTCATTCTGCAACTTACTGCTCACCACATTTGTACGTCATCCGACGGCGTGGAGTCTTCATTACAGTGGTGGATTGAAGAGGTTGGGGGATCGAAAGGGGGGGCGTCAAGGGTGCATTTGCTCAATAGGATGCACGGGAACCCAGCTATATAGATGTTGCAACTGAAGCTACGTACAATGAAAAGACAGAGGTCAAAAATGGAATTTCTTGTTTAGGGGTGTGTTAAAGTGATCCGCATGCGCATCACTAAAATATTGCCCAGAGGATACCATGGCCGATCCTGCTGTGGTATAATTGGTGCCGTCGTGATGATGTGCTTTCCAGTGTGACGAAGGGTGAAATGATTGAGGTTGAAGGTGTACGTCCAGGATATCTACATATCAGGGTATTATAAAGGGGTAAAATGAGCGAAAGAATGTGGGGTCACCGTTTCGCAAGCCTCTACTAGTACCCCACCTAAAAGCTTCAGTTTCCCAGCACTGATGTTAACGACCCTCCCTCCCTTTGCCAATTCGTTGATACACCAAGGGTACACGGCCACAAGGGCCAAGACTTGTACATCACTAGCCTGGGTCGCCGTCCGGGGGTCGACGGATGGGCGCGATTAGGCGCGTTCTGCAACAAAAGTTTGGGGGTACTCCGAGAGGCGAGACATGAGGCGACACCGATTCCGACAAAAAACCAGTGACTAGAGCTGGAGATAGGTGTGGTTGAGGAATCGTTAAGGATGAAGTAGGTTTCAATTGCGGGGTGTAAGAAATCTAAGCCGCAGAGCCGAAAATACTCGATTCCGACACAATGTTTGGCTGGGTTCTGGGGCGGAGGTATAGAGATGTTATTGACGTTACTTGTGGCTATGATTTATTCAAGCGTGGGTACGCTGGAGGCCTAATAGATACGGCCCGAGAAGACCAGGGAGGATATAGCAAAGAGGGTTGGAGAAACGAGAATTTTTTAGTGGTGGGAACTGGGCCCCAATATAGAAGAATATTAGAGCGCGATAAAAGGCTCCAAAGGACGCGAACTCACCAATTCAATTACATACTTCCTTCCTGGGCGTTTTCACAGTAACATTGTGGGTTATGCCGCCCTCCTCGCCAATCCATCAACACAACCACCAGGAAATCCTTGCTGAGCTTGCGGCTCGTTGGACATATCTTGTATCGGCTGGAAAGCGGGCGTAGTTGGGGGTGTGATGCAAAAGGTCTCTACGTTGATGCTTTAATTGCGAGGATGTTGTATATTAGGCACTGGAGTTGGAGGCGGGTGCCGAAGAGGATGTCGAGTATTACAAAGCTAAATATGGAGGCTCTCGATTCTGACGAATATTTGGGAATTTACTTGCTTTCCTGGTGCGTGTTTTTGTGGCAAGCTTACGGGATTGAAAAAAAAAAAGGTAGGTCTTTTGTGAAGAAAGGGTGGTGGCGTTTTTCAGAGGGGGAGTCGGGACTCGGAATCTCAGAAAATTCGACATCACTGCTATTCACTACCCACTACCCCTCCAATCCCCGACTTTTTCATGACCCACAAGTCCGAATACTGTTCTGAAAGACCGTCCCTCGATCTGATTACACCCTGACGACCTAGTGCGATCCATGACCTATCTCTCTTTAGTTTTGAGGCAAGCGACGTTCGTGTGGGTGGTTTTCGTTCGATAGGTATAACACCTATGGATATTAGAGATTACACATATTCTACATTAGCTAACGAGCGTTAAAAAACGGTAACAGTAATAAATGAAGGAGTGTGAAGATAGGTATCTAAGCAGCAAAAGACAGTGGTGTGTTGAAAAAGTGAGGATTTTGTGGGAGTCAAAAAAAAGGTTTGAATTCATACGTATTCTCCTTTTCTCGCGACGGTAATGGTGTACTCCTCAGCCTTGTGCACCTTTCCTAGTGACATAGCACTAACCCCATCGTTAAAGCCTCGATCCGCCAAAATGAGACTGACCAATCTTGCCAGCTGATGGCCCGAGATAGTATCTACATCAAGCCCGAAGCTGCCATTCTCGGCGACCTTGGGCTGCTCGAGTTCAGCCGTGACGTCCACTGCAACCAAAATGGCCTTCCTCACGAATGCATTTGATGCGAGCCTTGTGAAGAAATCTAGTAAACCGCGCTGGACGATGGAGTTCTCGAGTGAAAGATTGTTCAAATCAAGGGCTGCGTGAAGGGTGCCGGAAATGCCAAGTGCCGTTAGGTTGGGGGTAAGCAGGTGTTTGGGTGCGATGTTGAACAAGAGGGAGAATATCCTATCCTGGACCTTCTCCGCATACGTTTGGGTCTGGATACCAATCTCAGTATTCCCCGATAGCTTGGATTCGGCTGTGATGTTCACTGCGCCCAATATAGCCTTCCGTACGAATTGATTCGAAGCGAGTTTCGTGAAGAATTCTGCTAAGCCACGCTGGACGATAGGGTGATCGAGCGTGAGACTGTCGAGATTCAGGGCACCGGACGACACGACGTTCGGAGCAAGCAGGGTCTTGGGGGCAATCCCGAGTAGAAGAGAGAGGATCCCGTTCTGAACTTTCTCTGCATAGGTCTGGTCCCGAATGCCGTTCTTGATATCTCCTGATACCCCCAATTCAGCTGTGATGTTCACAGCGCCCAAGATGGCTTTCTTCACAATTTGGTTTGAAGTGAGCTTCGTGAAGAAATCTGTTAAACCGCGTTGGACGACGGGGTGATCGAGTGTAAGGTTATTGGGGTCGAGGGCGGCATATAGAGTACTGGAAGCGCCATTTGTTGCCACGTTCGGGACAAGAAGCGATTTGGGGGCAATGTTGAAGAGAAGGTAGAGGATCCCGTTCTGAACTTTCTCGGCGTGAGTTTGATTCCGAATATCTTCAGACAACTTTAGTTCAGCTGTGACATTAACCGCGCCAAAGATTGCTTTCTTCACGAATTTATTCGAAGAAAGCTTGGTGAAGAAATCGACTAGTCCACGTTGGACAACTGGATGATCAAGAGTGATGTTATTGAGATCAAGGGCTCCATGCAGAGTACCATAAACGCCTGTTGGTGTCACGTTGGGAGCTAAAAGATGTTTGGGGGCGATGTTGAGTAAAAGAGAGAGTATTGCGTTCTGAACCTTCTCTGTATACGCTTGATTTCGGATGCCATTCTCGACGCCCCCAGATAACTTTACCTCAGCTGTGAAATTCACCGCACCATAGATAGCCGTCTTCACGAACTTGTTCGAGGCAAGTTTTGTGAAGAAATCCACTAAACCACGCTGGACAATTGGGTGATCAAGCGTGAGGCTATTAACATCAAGGCTGGATGTTGTTAAGTTAGAAATAAGAAGGGTTTTAGGAGCAATGTCAAATAGAAGCGAGAGGACCGTGTTTTGAACCTTCTCCGAATGTGTCTGGTAACGAATGCCGTTCTCAATGCTCCCGGATAACTTCAATTCAGTTGTAATATCCACCACGCCCAGGATAGCCTTCTTCACGAATGTGTTTGACGAGAGTTTCGAAAAGAATTCCACTAAACTACGTTGGACGATGGGGTTTTCAAGCGTGAGATTGTTGAGGTCGAGGCTACCCAATGTTACGGAGGAAACAAGCAGAGATTTGGGCGCAACGTCAAACAGAAGCGATAGGATTCCATTCTGAACCCTCTCTGCGTAGGTTTGGTTGCGAATATCTTCAGACAACTTCAGTTCAGCTGTCATGTTCACTGCGCCGAAAATGGCATTCTTGACGAACACATTTGAAGCAAGTTTCGTGAAGAAGTCCACTAAACCACGTTGAACAACGGGATGATCGAGCGTGATACGATTAAGGTCAAGCCCGCTTGTTATAACTGTCGGAACAAGAAGAGCTTTGGGTGCTATATCAAACAAGAGTGAGAGGACTCCGTTCTGGATCTTCTCGGCGTATGTTAGGTTCCGAATATCTTCAGACAACTTAACTTCCGCGGTGACGTTCACCGCGCCGAAGATGGCCTTCTTCACAAACTCATGCGAAGCAAGTTTCGAAAAGAAATCTACCAAACCGCGTTGGACAATCGGGTTATCAAGCGTGAGGTTATTAAGGTCAAGGCCACCTGAAACGCCGGTTGTCGTTACGGTGGAAACCAGGAGAGATTTGGGAGCGATGTCGAATAGTAGTGAGAGGATTCCGTCCTGAATCTTCTCTGCGTGTGTTCGGCTCTGAGTATTTTCAGATAACTTGAGTTCAGCCTTGACGTTCACTGCACTGAAAATCGCCTTCTGCACAAATTTATGTGAGGCAAGTTGTGTAAAGAAATCAAGCAAGCCACGTTGGACGACGGGATGCTCGAGCGTGAGGACATCGAGGTCAAGGCCAGTCGTTATAACAGTCGGAACAAGAAGAGCTTTAGGTGCAATATCAAACAAGAGTGACAGGACTCTGTTTTGAACCTTCTCCACATAAGACTGATTCGTAATGTCTTGAGATAACTTCAGTTCAGCCGTGACGTTCACTGCACTGAAGATGGCCTTCTTCACAAATGCATTTGATGCAAGCCTCGAAAAGAAGTCCACTAAACCACGCTGAACGATGGAGTTATCAAGTGTGAGGTTATTAAGGTCGAGGCTACCCGAAACACTGGTTGTTATGCTTGAGACAAGAAGAGACTTGGGAGCGATGTCAAACAGAAGGGAGAGGATCCCATTCTGGACCTTCTCAGTATATGTTTGGTTCCGTATATCTTCAGACAACTTTAGTTTAGCCGTGACATTAACTGCGCCGAAGATTGCTTTCTTCACAAATTTATGTGAAGCAAGTTTTGTAAAGAACTCTAGTAGCCCATGTTGAACAACGGGATGCTCGAGAGTGAGGTTATTGGGATCAAGAGTACCAGAAACGCCAATTGAAGTCACAGAGGAAACCAAAAGGGATTTAGGCGCAACGTCAAACAGTAGGGAGAGGATCTGGTTCTGTATCTTCTCTGTGTATGTTTGGTTCCTGATGTCTTCAGATAACCTTAATTCGGTTGTGGCGTTCACCGCACTAAATATGGCCTTCTTCACAAATGTATTTGACACAAGCTTGGAAAAGAAATCCACTAAGCCACGCTGGACGACGGGGTGGTCAAGTGTGACGTTATTGAGGTCAAGGCTACCCGAGACGCCGTTTGTTGTTATGGCGGAAACAAGGAGAGATTTGGGCGCAATGTCAAATAGAAGAGATAGAATTCCATTCTGGACTTTTTCTATGTGTGTTTGTTTCCGAACGTCTTCTGATAACCTTATTTCAGCTGTCACATTTACTGCACCAAAGATCGCCTTCTTCACAAATGTATTTGAAGCTAGTTTCGTGAAGAAATCCACTAATCCACGTTGGACAACGGGATGATCAAGTGTGAGATTGCTGGGGTCAAGGCTTGCTTGTAAAGTACCAGAAATGTTGGTTGTTATGGTGGGGACAAGAAGAGTTTTAGGAGCGATATCGAACAGAAGAGAGAGGATCCCATTCTGGATCTTCTCTACGTGGGTCCGCCTCATCTCAACCTTGATGTTTGCTGCACCAAAAATGGCTTTCTTCACGGACGTATTTGAAACAAGTTTCGCGAAGAAATCCAGTAAACCACGTTGAACGATGGGATGTTCAAGTGTTAGATTATCCAGATCAAGGTGTGCGCCGATTGCTGATGTGTCCGAAGAAAGCAAGACTTTGGGGGCAATGTTGAATAACAACGAGAGGATAGTGTTCTGCACCTTTTCCTCAACTGTGAGGATTCGCAGGGCGTGTTCAGCTACACCCAACCTGTTGCTTCGCGCATATGGAATCTTCCGTTCGTCTTGGAGCTGCAACCGCTTAGCTTCATGCAGGCGCAGCTCAACCATCTCCCTACTGAAAACCTTGCGTTTATCAGAGATATTAACCTCTCCTAAGTACATGGAAATGGCATCGGAGCTGGCACCGGTAGCTGCGAGCGCAAAGTATGGTGTCCACTGGTGCGCGCGAGGGTGAGTACGTTTACGGGGGTAGTTGGCAACAGCGAATGCTATGGCATGTGTCAAGAGATATTCACATCAGGAACAGCAAAACATACCCTTGTCAAACATGGACAGCTCAGTAACCTCGGGGATGTCCACTCCTCCTTCATTCATAGATGCCGGCATGAAGTACCTGAAATTTTATGCATGAGTATCTTTCAACTTGCATTATGATAAACACTTAGATACTTACGTCATGATAGAGGTCGGGTCATGTTGGCTATAGCTCGACACAGACCTTTCCGAGTACACATCTAAGATTTGCCTCCGAACCGTAATTTCATCCAACCCTTGCGTCTGTTTGTAGTACTGGAGAATCTCTGCTTCCCTAAGCCGACGAACTCCACTGCGCGTGGGGTGCTCGTGCTCGTGCATAAGGCCAAGAACATGGCCAAATTGATGCAGAATGACACCGCGTTCATGCCTCATCAGAGTATCAGTATCGCTGATCCAACCCAAATTCATAGTAGGAGCAGAGCGGTCGCAATCTCTGGCCGCATTCCCTACATAACTCCAAGATCCTTTGGTCGGATCGAAAGCGATACGGAGGGTTGCATTGGGATTGTTGGGAGTTGATCGACTGAAAGTGAGGTTGGCGTACCAGGTCCATTCTTGAATGGTATCCTCGACCTTGCTGTGTTGGTTTGGGGTCCCACCAAAGAACGAATAGTCCAACACCTGTTGTAATTGTTGTTAAATAAATGCAAAGACGTCTTCGTCACGGCATACCTGGCCGTTCTCCCAAAGAGAACTCTGTGCAGTGGATGCTGCAAGTTCAAGCTCTTTCTGGTTCCGGGTGGCCGTGGCTTCAGAGAGCGTTAATTCCTTGCTCTTGTTGCGAAAATGAATGGAAGGTACTGCGATCCCGCAGAGATGCGCAGAGTGTGCGAGGTTAAATGCGGTACCAGACATAGGAGCAACTGGGGCGTTTGGGTCCAGACCTTTAATGAATGCCGAGTATTTGTAGGCTACTTTCGGGCTGCTTCATAGTTAAAGAGTTGATGTGCCGAGCAACCTATCACTAATGGAGGAAATGAAGCGGCGTTGGACATGTAATACGAATTTTTGACGTGCAAAGAGCCTAACAACAAGGGCTCTATGACAAAGGAGCAAGGGAGAATCCAGGAGAGTACGCTTCAAAAATTTTCTTATGTTGCCCGTGGGCGCATGCGAATAGAAGGTATCAACCGGAAGCCTATGTTACCGAACGGCTCTAAAAAGGATTTTGGAAGGGTCCACATATACATACCCTTTTGTAAAGCTCCACTGATCTTGAGTCTCGATTACAAGCTTGAAAGGTCTATAAAACTTCCATGGCTGTTTTCAAGTTTCCAGGTTTGATTTTCAACAAATGCTTACGTTCATCTTTTCATATAAAGATTGCAGTTTAACCCGTTAGACCGAATGAACCGACAAGAACACAGTGCACACGGCCAGTATTACGAAGACTTGAGGTTATCATGTATCGCAACAGTCTTAACATAAAGATTAAGGGGTAAGGGCTATTATTCAACAAAATTTTACCAACAGAGGAGTCACGTGGCCCAACCAGTGTAACACGTACCAACCAGGTCACAAATTTGAGTTGCTTCCAAAGTTCCGCAAGAACATATTACAACTTTAAAGTAATATAACGCAACTCCGAGTCACAACCGAGTACTTAACTGGTACACAAATACCCGGACAGACGGCATGTTGCATGGTTAAGATCCCTGGTATTTGATGGCGGATACAGACAAGCTCCCTCGGAACACTATTGATGGAATCTGCCCTTGATAGAAATGTCTCAAGTCGCAGCTGTCCAACCTCAAGCTTCAAGGTTCGAACATATTTGTCTCCGACAAGAAAATTGATGCAAATACTTCAAAAGGTAAAATTTGACGAATATAAGGAGTAATTGTATACACTGAAAACAGCGTGCGAACCCAGTTATTTTGATTATAATTGTGCTTCCTCAATCTCCCAAAACGGTATATAGTACCTCCGAAACCTATCAATCAACCCAGTCTTCTATCATGTACCCTCACGCGAATTGTTGCCTGGCGTAAGGGTACGTATTTTACCGAGCTGCGCAATCAAAGGATCGTGGCATGTGGGGGCTCCCTATGCTCAACTCCGAGCTTGGCACACTGTTCGGGATATTCTTCTCTCGGGTGGTTAAGCACTGAGTTTCGGTTCGCATGTGCAAAACGCAGGCTTAGATTGCTGATTAGAACATGTACACTGCCTGACTATGCTTACAATTTTAAAAAGAGTACAAGTAAAAGGGTGAGCCAAATTGAATGTGCACTGCTTCGAAGAGAAATACAAGACAGGAACGAGCGTTGAGTTATGTATGATATCATGATGGCTTCAAAAGCAAGATGCAGTTGTCTGACAAAGCGTCTGGTATCGCAGCCATGATTTAATCCTCCAGAGGAGGCGTGGCCCACCGACCTGGGCTAAGAATAAATATAACTTGAGATGAAAGGATTCGGAGTTACTCACCACCACTACCCTGGTATCTCTTTTAGGCGTTAGACCACGCGACGCCACTTAACTCCAAACCAGCACCGGAATAACCAAGGGTTTCTTGTTGCTGGTTCTCGAGTGCTGGGAACGAAATTTAGGCATACTCGAGACAAGCGAATTTAGAGGTGGACTAACGAATGAACTAAATGGTAATGGTAAGACTGCGGTCAATATTTAGGTTAATAAACTCCACTCACGTAAGCCGTAAAGTCAGTACCCGAATAAGCATTTGCATAGAAGACAAGCCGGTCATCATTATAACTAACAAAAGTCCCGGTGTTGATGGTATTGAGGTCCTTAAAGTAGAGTATACCTTGAACCTCTATTTATGCGATATTATTTTAAGTTAATACACTGGTTCTTTCTGTCAACTTACCGACAGAAGCGTTCACGAGGGATGGGGCTTGGGCAGCTCGCCAAATGGCCTTCTTGTGAATAGTGTCAACCTCCATTGTGATTGAAGTATCATCAGAGTCCTTGTAGACGGTGGCAGTGACTGAGCCAATCTTGAGTTTATCCCAGTTCCCTTCACGGCTGTAGCCTTCCATGCTTGCACCTGCAACAGCCCTGGTCTATTGCATGTATTAGAGTTTTTTACTTATATAAAAGTATTAAACTGAAAGGCAACATACAGGGTCCTCGCCGATGAACTGACGAGGAAAAAGTAATTATCAGCGATAGGTAAAGGGATGGGGTTATAGATAGGCTCACCTGGGCATAGCTATTATTTTCGTCGTTGTGATAAAACTTGACCAATACATAAAGCTTGTTACCAAAGGTTATAGTTGAAACCTTGTACTTGGACGTTCGCCTGCGTTCAGGCTTGTACCCAAAATCCTTGAGGTCGCGATAGAAAAGGAAACCCTCTGGGTCTGGAATGTAACATCTCAGTTTATCGCGACAGTTCAGATTGAGTCGAAAGCATTACCAGAGCCAATATAAGCGTGATCGGTGAACTCTAGCCCGATGGTAGGTGCTTCGACACGAATTGCATAATGGGTTCCATAGTGAAAGAAGAGAGCTTCCGCTGTAACCATATGAGGATAGCTGTTGCGGAGGGCGATGAATGGATCGGACATGGTTTTGCGGGGAGTTTAAATTTACTGGCCGTTAGGAGGTAAGGGAACGAAAGAGAGAAAACTGCTTCTTGGTGGATGTTGGTATTAACCACTCGCCTTTTTATATAACTTTTCAGCGCAGAATCGGTGTTAGTTGAAGCATGCCGTGCTCTGTTCTTTTGCAGGCATAGATGATCTATAACGCTCGGTCGATCTTTCCGCAAGTGTACCAACACTTCTCCAGGTGACTCCCTGTACGGAAACATATGCCTCCGATTAGTCTAGATGTGCAATAGAAATTGGTCTAGAGTCGAAAGACAGCCACCATGGAACGGTCCTATGTTATTAGGTCGGTGAATCTAAGCACCGATAGCCTTCCGGGCACAATCCAGGGGAAGAATTCCGATTTGTGATGATGAACACGAATCCCAAGAGCATCACAGCATCGAGACAACCACTTTTCGTTCAGCCCAAGATCAACTTGTACCGGCATGAGTAGCGATTCTCAGGTCACCCTCGTCTTTTCAGCCAGAACATCGTGATCGATGCCCAAATGAGTAGGGAAAGAAGTAGAGACATCTCACATGATATCCTTGGACTTTTTTTTTGGCGCCGGCCAAGCACCAACTTTCCTGTCCTCTAAGTGGCCTGGTCAACTCTGTTTGACGGCCTGGGAGATTGGCCATACCGTTGTCATATTCCACAACCAACCCAACAATCCATACCTTGAAAATCCAGGTGTGGGGTTTTCCCAGCCCTGGGGTACCTACGTTGTAACACTCCGCGTCGGTCTACCTTGAAGCTTTAAGCCAAACAATTCTCTCCATCTCCTTCACAAACCCTGTTACGAAAGATCTGTGGGACATTTCACATCCCACTTCAGGCCTGCGATTCACTATGCCGGTCCACAACGCATATTTCAACTCAGTGATTGATACTCGGTTTGTCAGCTAAGCCGATCCTGAGTAGGCGAAAGAGCGGGATGATGAACTTCGACGATAGATCGCTGATTAAGGGCCATGCGTGATCTTTGACAATATTGCGGGTGCAGACCGGAATGTATTTTCACACCTGATGCTGTGCGAGAGCATCGGGGTTAACCGGTTATCATGTTGATGTTGAGTATTCCATAGAACCTGCCAACGTTCCCTAAGATGAATGATGAACCCATAATTATCTGTCCCGGCCAGTCGGAATATTCAAATTGGGATGTCATCAGTTCTCCTCGGACACCTTTCGCCTGGGTTGTGGAACATTTGTCCTCAATACTTTGAATAAGCTTCCATTTTGAGAGAGGGTAGAGCTGATAGTTATTGAGAACAATGAGTAGGCGTCGGTTATGATATGTAGGCATCACACACGTTGATAGCGAGAAACGATCGTTCCTGACATGTCTAATATTCATACTCCTTCCTCTTTAGGATCTCTTGAAGCACCTCGGTCCCTTTACCAACAAGGCACAGTGTATGGAGTTGGAGAATGGGAGGTGATATGTGTCGATCCAGGACGATAAGCGCAATTAAGTTCAAGAAGACAAGAACATATGATCAGTTCGATTGACCACGAAAGCCTTGTTATATCCTATCTTCTCGGTAAGTTATTATCATTGGCACTTCTGGGACGGGGACGGTAGGTAGAAGCTGATACATAACGGAGAAAAAAGGTGAAGCCTCACGTCGATAGAGACCTGCCAGTTTTTGGGATTTTATTTAGTCCATGGAAAAAGAAAGGCCGTCGATCAGTGGATCTTGTGGGGATAAACACAACAAAGGATATAGAAACCAATAAAACAGCAGTATTCTGGGGAAACGGGGGATACGAGAAATGGAATACGTAAAATTTAGCAGGTCCGGTGTCGAAGAGGTACCTTGGGTGAGTTAGGGAGAGTATTATTCATGCCGAGAGATACATAGACGGACCGTGAGGAACTACTAGGATAACTTGGATTAAAAAGACTATGTAGACATATCAGAAAACGGACCGCTTTATGTCGGTCACCTCTTTTTTCCCGGTGTGCCATGATAATCTGTGGTTTTGGAATATGCACATGGTCACATTCTGTTCGGGTACACGCCACGATTTCGACGGTTATGCGTTTACGATCGGCCTTAACCAACCCACGGGGGCAGCAGCTCCTACTTCAGGTCTGCTCTTCCTCTTTATTTGTGATGTCCTGATCTCGTCTTCCTCCCCTGCCGTACCCGCCACCCTCCTCCCGTCAGGTGGCATATGATAAGTATCGAGCAATGAGTAGTGTAATAGTCTCGATGGAATTCGATTATGGCTAAAGATAAGTAATAATATTAATTTATAAACCCACAGATCGTGGATGAGATACTTGCATCTTCTTTTTCTTTTCGTCACATAACAAGTGGCCTCTTCAGCTTTTCATGGTCTCGCCCCACTACTGTAATTTGGGTTCAAGCCCCACAACGTGCCTACCAATAATGGTCGCGTCTTAAAGCTAGCTAGCGATTGGTGCATATTCCATATAGGCCTCGGATGCGGAAAGGCACCGGAGCCTTGGTGAGTTGATATTCAGCATTGACCTAATGGCATTCATATGTCGGCATCCCATGATGTATATCCATGGACTAATACACACGTTGGTCATTGGCTTTTCGTCTCCTTGTCTATCTCGAACAGCCCAACGTGCGCAGGGCATATAAGAGAAACCGTGGGTCTATGTCTTGGGTCACCAGAGTTGATGAATGGTAGGGTGTATGCGTACACCGCAGCAGTAGAATCGAATGTTGGTGTAAGTAGAAAGGGTGTCGAGATGGGACTGTTGCATTGAATTGCGCTTATGCAGAAAACGCTGTCATTCGAGTCTCGTGCATGAATTGTTGTGGCTATGGACGTGAATATGAGAAAACTCGGTATTCCTCTGGGGAAGCTAGCTATAGCCTGGGTCGGAGTGGAAGTGTATGCCGATTCCTGATTGCTGCTGTTTGCAACGACGCAGAGAAACTTCGCCAAACACTACCTGCAGGCGCGGCTCGGGATTCAACTTCTTTCAACCTACAGCAACTTTCACCAAAATTGTAAGGGCAGAATTTTCAGCGCCTATATATTCGGATACCCTCTTTGCAAATAACCCAATTACAATCTCATTGTTTCATCGCACCATGACCCAGTGGTTCACTTTTTGTACGATATACGCACCCACCTCACAACCGCTAATCTAGACAACTAAAGCTCTGGCGGCTCGAATACGCATACACATCTTGTAAGACCTAACTATTGGTTGGAGTCCCCGAGGAGTTGAACATTTTCTCTTTAGTGAATACCTTGGAGAGATCACTGATGAGAAGGATTCATAGGACTGGCTGGAGAGGAAATGAGTGGCAGGGTAAACAGTGTGGCAACGATTGCCTCATGAACTTTGTAGTGTTCTTCTTTGAGGGTGAGTGCGATCTTATAGCCAGTATGGACATCCCACATTAAACCGAAAATAAATAGCCAGCCCTACGCGCTCCTACAAACATATGTATGGACCCCCTGAGTTATCTCGTTCACAATCTCTGGTTGGTTCGGCAGAGTTTTATACTATTCTTCGGATCCCACTCATATTTCGTCTGGCGTTCCGCCCCCGGATAGCGGTTTTGGCTTACCAGCCATCGCCTTACCCACATAACCTCATTTATCTCCCACTTCGCACGCATTCACGTCGGGCTCTACAAACGCGAAAACATGACCTATCGCCCTCACATCATACATCATTTTATTTCCTCTCCAGCAGCCAGCCGGTACTAAAATCGCAGTCCGCCACTACAAGAGGTAAAACATACACCTCACGCCTAAACTGCCCACCATAATCCTGGTACAACACTCCACAATGGTCGCAGCCAAAAGCCGATTCAGGTGGAAGGCAGGGTTGAGAAACTGCGAAAAATGGCGGACGGGAAACCTGCGCGACTTCGTCGGATTGGTTGGGGTCTAGACTACCCTCGAGCCCGACGGAACTCTTGGAACAAGCCGAATTGTGGTCGTTTCCCAATGCCGACGTGAGCCATTCTGGTATGTTCGAGAAAAGGAAGTGCCAACCCAGGTACAGCCGTACCTACGCACGGGGTTCAGGCTGGATCAGAGTTACAAGAACTTATGGAACCCACGAAGGGTTTCTCATAACGAAAAAACAATCAACAGGGTCTAGCATTAGCGACACAGATACTACCTCCAAAAGGGAACGCGGTGTCATCCTACACGAATTCGGTCATATCCTCGGCCTGATCCACGAACACGAGAGCCCGGCGCGTAGTGGGATGCTTCAACTCAAGGAGGTGGAAAACGTATAATTCTACAAGAAGATGAAATGGGACGAGGCCACTGTCCGTGATGAAGTCCTCGATGTGTATTCCACGGATGTTGTGACAAATTTCAACGCATTTGATCCTGCATCCATCATGATGTATACCTTTCTTCCCCCATATACCGACACCAATGTTTAACATATTGTTAGCTATGCCATGCCGGCTTTCATGAATCATGGTGGAATAGAGATTCCTCCAGCCACTGAGTTGTCCACGTCGGACAAAGATAGTAATCAACCGCTCTCCTCGACAGATAGCACTTACCAAGACCTCACATAGCCTTCATCGTCGCATACTACCCCCACCCCCAAGTCCACAAGTGTGCCCCACAATGGACCCCACAATATACACTTCCTGCTACAGGTGCCAGTTCCAGTACTATCAATGCGTACCTCGTAGCTCCTGGTGTACAAACGCAACGTAAGATATTCACAAAGGACGTGAGGGCCCGCCGGGTACGCAATACCGAGCCACTGAAATCAAACGAGGAAGCGAAAGTCAGATACCAACGCTCCACCAGAGTCCAGTAGATGGCGGACACCACATCGCCCACATCACCAACACCGAATCGTGTTCTCCCTATCAACGACCAGCTTGCACGTTCAGCAGCCTTGGTAATCGCTCATCCCAATTTCAAACCAACTGCCGCTACAATAACCAAAAATCGGACTAGTAGGATGCTAGATACTCAAAATGAGGCAACATTTTGGTTCAGGAATCGGGCAGATGCTGTGATGACGGGGGTGTGGGAAAAGGCTGGACCCGGTGTTAGTGAGCAAGTGTTGGAAGCAATGGAGCGCCAATTTGGTAATTGAAATTAGATATTGCGTCTCCCAACCCCATTGAGAGTTGACATGGTTATTTTCTAGTTTATATCCGTTGATTCCGTTCACAACTTGCAAACCTGTTTTCACACATGCAGAGGAAGAATATACTAACACAGGCACAGGATATGCTCTGAGAACTCAAGCGTCTGCCAGAACAGTGTCGCATCTCGTTCTGCTGAGGCTGATGTATGGTGTTGGTGGATGATAAGAACTTCGAAGTTCGAACGGAACGAATGTCGGGCATCGGATGGGCAGTTATGCCTCTACCTATGACTTCAGCCACACCTCGTTAACCAGACTCGCCCTCCGTTCCCTCTTCATTAAGGGTCTCACTGCTCTAGATCGAATCCTCAATTTTTTTAATACCAGATTTCGATTTGCATTTGGGATCAATGACTACGTCTGTCAGTGGCCGCTGGAACTTGGGACTTGCATCCGCTTTGAACCTATTACATTACTAGAGCTGATCGCCAGTTACGCCACCGCAAGCCACCAAACGAGTGCATACTGCCTGAAACGCCACCACGTACTGATGTAGATGTGTTACCCGGTGCCTTGCTCACTTATCTCTGATAATAAGGTAATATTAGCCTGACTAGTGCACATTGAATGAGGGGTTATCAGTAGGCTGTGCTCATCACGAGTGTACATTTCGTATGAAGCTTAATCTATTCAATAGACACAGCCCTATTGAAGCCCTCATTCAATTCTCACCCTATTGAGATGTGGGTCCACCGATACTGAGATCCGCTCTATCCTTCCCACCGTGCGTTTATTCTTCTTAATATACTTGGTGTTTATGTTGAGGGGGTTTATGGTTATTATAATTAGAGTTGTGGTACAATCTTTATTTGAGATGCAGTTGCGACAAGACTCATCAGTCCTACTTTGGTATGCAGGACTAGTCTAAACCTGGACAACACGAAATATGTTGCGTAACAGGCACTGCCACGTACCTGACGTGAATACCGTGACGACTCCGTCAACATCTTCAAACGTCCAAACCAATTCTCATCCTTCAGGCATGAAGGGAGATAAGCCGGTGGGTTATAATGCCTAGGGTAAGGTGTATCGAAATATTTACACCCCCGTAGATCCCTCACTTATGATTCCCAAGTTTATATTCACCAGTGTTAGTGAGTACATCCTCTTGCTCGTGAAAATACAGTTACCAATGAATCCGCTTGATTAGGTGTTGTATATGCCTCATTTCTAGCTCTTCTCGTTCTACCATCCGCCATTGCTACCGAGGTTAACTTCACAGCCTGCTTCGCGCAAATTCGGAACGGTGACCATGGAAACATTGGTGGAACGGACAACCAAGGTCACCATATCTCAAATATTGGTGAGGCGACTGCGGTAATTTACGAGCTGTGCGTCACCGCGTGTGGCGCGGGTCCAGAACCTTTCGATTGGTCGGTCTTCTCTCAGCAATTCAGTTCGTGGTTATTACCATGGCTTGCACTGGTTTCACAGCTTCCGTTCGGAGCCAACGACAAATTCGATAACCTCGAATCCATGCTACTCACGGTTGGCTCTCCGGTGTTGGCAGCATATTCATTAGCGCTTACTCTGCTCAATGGTCGATGGATAACTCGACTTTTTTCACCTCATACTCATATACCGAAAGCCATGAATGCATTGCACGTTCTCAACAGTCTCCAACAATCACCCCTTATCATAAATACAGATGACTCTCTGTTGATATCACTCGTCTTCTTGGATGAAAATGAACCCTGGTGGGCAGAACTCGACGCTTGGCTTGACTATACCCATACATGGTCAATAGCTGCCGTCACCTCCATCTCTTGGGTAGTTATTGCTTACCTCTTCACGCTCATTGATTCATTCCATGATATAACAATATCAATTAACGCAAATGGGCAGGGTGTCGGTTTAATCTGGCTATGGTTACTTCCTATTGTCCTCGGCTGGTTACAAATATCCCCAAAATGTGACTCGGCGCGTCTATACCGAGCAGTGAATCGCGCCAATAAAGTAGCATACGTCAAAACGCCCTCTGGAGCAGCTGTTCTCGCGAGCTCCATATCCCGCCAACGTGCTATTTCACTTGCAGTTGCATCACTGGATCAGCCTGTGCGGCGGGATGAGCTATGTACTGCTCCAATATACAATTATGCGCGGTTTTTTCCGTGGGTGCAGGCAGTCGAAGAAGTGGAAAGAGTATTTCGTCTAGCAGACAAACAGACCCGCATTCCTCTCTCTGATGATTCAGAGGTTGGATGGGAGGACCAAGAGAAGACGGCTGGGGATTTGCGGATTCGACGAATGTACACTCCCAGTCAGGTTGAAGCCCGACATCTAGCTCTAAAAAGGACTGTCCTCCGGAAACAGAACCATCGTGATCAGGACGTGTGGTCAAGGATCTTTCTTGCGTCCATTTTGGCACTTTCTCTTCAGTGGGGTACGACCGGCGCAGCAATTGTTGCTGTATGGTTTACACCGACATCAGGTAAGCTCTGACACGCCTATGTGAACTTCCTACTAAAAGGTGAAGACAAAATCCCCTAGGTCTTGGATGTCGATCTGGGTCATACATTTTATACGGCGGTCTCTCAACAGTCATCTGGATGATGCTTGTTCTCTCCAGCATCCTCTCTCGTTACTCAACCGCTACTACAAAGTCGACATTCCTTACCCGCACTGCTGCACAACTGTCCATATTCCTTCGTCGTTGTGGAAAGGTTCTGGCAGTTTTTAATACCATACTGGTCATTGCTTCGGGCATATTTCAGTTCAGCAAGTTTTATGACCGGTGTTATTGTAACAGTAGTGTCCTAGGATGGGGATATAAGGCTTTTTTTGTCATGCAGTTCAACCAAGAAGATATGGATCAAGTAGAAAGGGCATGGATTGGTGGAGTGGCCCTTGCAGCTGGAACAGCAGCATTGTTCGCAGGGTTTATTACTCTGTTTCTCAATCCTTCCCCTCCTTCAAATCCGCGCAGTAGTTAGCCCTGTTAGAGGACTAGAAAACCCCTTGGTACTGTGTGGTTCTAGCTCGGATTGACAAAGTGGTACGTCCTAACGGTGAATCAGTAGGAGATATATATAGTTGAAAGTAAAGTATTAATACAATCGGAATACAGCAGCCTTTAATTGGATAGATAACAAGTTCGAAGATGCTCGGTGGTGGTGGCGGCGTTGTTCGAGATGGCAAGCTAATAAATCTCGGTGAATTAATAACTCCACATTTACTATTCCGAACGACGTATCAGGACCCATATCAGACACGACAAACACCATGTGCCACGATCTGACGTGTGTGCAGTCTGATAACGTATGTGCCCTTACACTATGGGATAAGCTCAAAGGGGGACTGGGAAGCTTATAGGTTAATCTCACAATCACATTCAACGAGATACAATTACATGTCAGGGCACAGGGTATTATGCACCGGCAGCATACTTCACGTGAGGGGGGGGGTGGCCTACTAACCTGACGACGAGTGAGATATATGATCACATATTCGACAGTAGAAATGCTTACAACCTTGTGCTGGGATCTTTCTTCACGCGTTGGACCAGGTGACGCCGCCCAATTCTAAGCCAGGGCCAGAAACACCAAGAGTTCCTTGCTGGATCTCGAGTGCTGAAAAGTGAAGGTCCAACTTTAACGACTTCGAATGGGGATGAAATCAAAAAACACTGACGAATGAACTAATTAATGATGGTTAGATCTGATTCGGGCGATTCGGGATTATGACAAAACGACCCACATAAGCCGTGAAATCAGTACCCCTATAAGCGTCATAGTAGAAGACAAGGCGGTCATTATTGTAGTTGACGAATCCTCCAGTATGGATGGTATTGATGTCCTTGAAGTAAAGCATACCATGGACTTCTGGTTAATTAACAACCTCAGTCGTGGCTCTGTTTGAATTCGACGGCATTTGATAACGTACCAACAGATGTATTGGCAAGAGAAGAAGAATAAGGAGCCTTCCACGTGGCCTTCTTGTGGATGGTGTCGACCTCCATAGTGATGGGGGTATCATCAGAATCCTTGTAGATGGTGGCGGTGACCGAGCCGATCTTGAGCTTGTCCCAGTTTCCTTCGCGGCTGAAGCCCTCCATTCCAGCATTATAGACGGCCTTGGTCTATCTACCGCATGAGATAGTGTTTTTGTATAATGGCCCGGGAAAAGAACGTACAGGATCCTCAGCAATGAACTAGAAATATGGACTTGGGTCAATATAGATAATTAGGATAAGAAAATTCTGGAAATCGCCGGACCTGCGCATAGCTGTTGCTTTCATTGTTGTGATAGAATTTGATAATGGCATAAAGCTTGTTATCGAATCCTACAGTCAAAATTTTGTACTTGGATGATTTCTTGTGTTCAGCCTTGTATCCAAAGTCATTGAGGTCACGATAGAAGAGGAAGCCTTCAGGATCTGGGGTGTAACATATTAGTCCTTGATATCTTGTAACGGGGTGAACGGACACTAAACTCACCAGAACCAATATAAGCATGATCGGTGAACTCCAGACCAATGGTAGGAGCCTCGACGCGAAGAGCACTATGGATTCCGGAGTGGAAAAATAATGCTTCCGCAGTAACCATGTGAGGGTAGTGCTGGCGAAGGTCAATGAACGGGTCAGACATTATAACTAGAGTATAGTTTGGTTGAGAGTGCGAACGGGGCAAGAGAGGACTCTTGATAGTCTCGCTGTAAGCTGCTCGCTTCTTATATCGCTTATTCAGGGGCCAGTGGAGGAGAATCGGTGTTACATTGGTGCCCTCCTGATTTTTAGTTGAGCCAAAAGCATATGCGGACCGTATTGGCTACCAAATCGCCGTGCGTGTATGGAATCGTGGGTTAATGAAGGTTATTCTTGATAGGATACGCTCTGGGTCCTATATCCACGTACACATAGGACTAGTCCGCCAAAGTTTTGTTTCCACTCTTGGCCCTATTATTTTCGTCGTGACGTTGTGCTGGGAACGTAAACCTAAGCCCACCGGGATCATTAGGGGTACCATAGCAGGCGGCTTCATGGCCTAAAACCGCATTGTCGTGTATGATAGTTGTTACGACACCCTCCTGATTGAGAACCTCTATTCCCAACTTGCAGTTTATCCTTCGAGTACGTTTGGCACACAACTCCAATCGTAGTATCGGCACAGCCGGATCTCCGCCGATTTTTCAAGCAGATCCGTGCTCGATCTCTCTTTTTTCAATTGTTTAACTCCAGTCCAGCACCACCATTGAGACTTTCCGTCATCACGACCTAAGAACTCGGTAGCCTTCATGTTACATATTAGTGTCGGGTTAATGGTCCGGAACAAGCGATGAGCATTTACAAAAAGTGATCGCGAGGGTGGGGAATAATTTCATAGCTGTGGGTATAGTTTATGTGTGAAAAACAGGTCGAAAGTTCGTTGTAGCCTTTTGCCTAAGATATTACTGATTTCACATATCCAATACCAGCGTTGACATCGACAGACAAATACCGAAAGTGACGCACTTCCTGTGTCCAAAAGAGTTGTTGTATATCGGTAATCCAATATGCGGCGATAGGGATAACAGTGATGAAACGATTTATGGTTGTGTGATAATTTCCTACAAACCGTCGTGCACAATGTCGCGATCGATACCTTCCGAAGCACCTCTGCAATACCCGATCTTGGATAAAGATGTGACCTCTTGTAATAGCACTGAAACTCACACTCTCACTGCTCTTCATCACCAGCGACAGCCTCAGTATTTAACCCAAGCGCCGCAGCGGCACCCCCATCTCCCTTCGCGTTTGCGTTTCTCCATTGAGTCAGGTTACGCCATAAGAATAATATTTGAGGAGGTTCCACCAGGCCGCGTTTACTCTGATGTAAGAGGATTGTAGGTGACAAAATTCATCAAGAATGATAGACGGGCTGGAGCTCGTAAGAGTCTCAAGGAGACCTGGCAGCTCGAGACGGTTAATTCATAAAGTAAAATAGATTCAACCGTGCTTACCTGCAAACGCACAAAGCTGTCCGTTCTCCAAATCCAATTACTGTTGTGATTCCTACTTGGCTCCGCAACCCCCGTAACTTGAACCCTGAACTGAAATATGGTCGATCTTTCTTGAGCTTAGGCTAATGAGTCGCCATAAATTTCTGTTCACAGTGTAAAAATGCCGAGTGTGTTGAAGTTTTGATGATTTACTGTTTTTGTATCGGATTTGGGCAAGCCAAACGGAGACGCTCAAGACTAGGTAGAGGTCGTCCATGGTGTTCGTCCCTTGAACTTTCGAATACCTATCGAAAAGTAAAACATCAATACTTCGGCAGGCAAGGAAAGATAGTAGCGCACCATGTACCACAAAGCTCATAGAATACCTACATAGAATGTCGTCGTTAGTGAGTCTGCTGCGCCAGCTGAGCATCATGGTGGGACGTTATATTACATGTGAGGGGTGGCTACAAGAGCTAAAGATTGAGGTGAAATTGTCCTTGAAGGGCTGTATACCGTGGGTGGCCCTATTTTTTCCAGTAAAGAATGACTTCCACTTCTTAAACCCGTATTGGACCTGGGCGAAAGTAGTGTGTTGGCTGCAAATGAGCCTGTTGATAAATTGGAGCGAGTTCGTTGACGATGTAGCAACACGGTTTGGGAAAACGTCGGAGCTTGGAAAACGACCTCAGGCCAAATTTGTTGATGGCTGTCAAACCCAAATTGTAACCCCCTTGTCTTCGGTATGGAGGTTTGCCATGCCCCCAAAGTACCGCTCTGAACCGAGGGATTAGTAGATACGCTGGATACGCTTTTTTAAATTGACCTTAAAACCTGTTCCGAGGTATTGGTTCACACATCGTTGCTTTTCTGGATTATCTTGGAATAATTGACGAGAATTCTCTGTAGAATGCAGAGCCTGATACGTTATGTGCATCCCAATACGCCTTTACGAGACATTTGCAGCACGAGATATTTCATGAGTCCACAAGGTTCCCTCCAGATTCAATACATTCATTGCCACTCCATAATTGGTCGCGACAATTAATCTACCAGTCCCAGCCGATAAAAGATTAAACAGGTCCTTTTTCTCTTTCCTCGTGTAACTTGCATTGAGGTAAAAACTGCAGAATTTATGGAAAGGCTGCTCCCTGCGGGTCTTGGTGTATGTTTGCAGGTACTAGTATAGTTGTACACTATCATTTATGACGTCTTATTCTAAATTTTTTCTAACCAGCTCTGTACCATCTCAAACTAATGGCACCGTCGTAATCTTGTAGGCCCTAGATCTCATAAAAAGATTTATCTTTAACATGGCGATACATATGGTCTAGCAGGGGCGTCAAGGTACGGTTTACATGATATTACATTGAAAGTGGTCATCATCGTGCTGTCGCTCCATCTCAATCTTCCTCTGAGCCTCTTCCAGCTGGCGTGCAATCTCCGCCCTCTCTGCCGCAGCTGCAATCTCGCGTTGCCGGGCCTGCTCAGCTTCCTGCCTCAGCCACTCCTGGTGCTCGGCCTCCCGTCTCTGTGCCTCAATCCTCTGCCGTTCCGCCTCCTCTCGCATCTCTCTTTCCAGCCTCTCACGCTCTATCCGAGCATTCTCTGCCTGCTGCTGCGCTGCAGCCCTCGCACGTTCGATCTCTTCACTTCTGCGACGTTCTTCCGCCTCGCGTGCGACTCTTGCCTCCTTTTCTTGACGAACCCTAGCAGCCTCCAACGCTGCGCGCTCCGCTTCTTCGGCGATCTGTCGCTGGCGAGCCCGTTCTGCTTCTTCCGCCAACCACCACTGGTACTCTGCTGCCATCCTCTCCGCTTCAATCCTCATGCGCTCCGCTGCCTCATGCATCTCTCGTTCGATCCTCTCCTTTTCTGCCTGCAGCTCCGCGGCCTGCCTGCGCGCCTCAGCTTCGGCTCTCTCCATCTCCTCTCTCATGCGCTGCTGCTCTGCTTCCTCATGTGCCTTCCTCTCTTCGGCCTGCTGCCTCATAGTAGCCTCCAGCTCCTCCTGAACCCGTTTCTTCTCCTCCTCCTGTTGTCGTGCTTGTTCGATGAGCTCCTGGTTGAGTATTTGAGCTGCAGCACTCTGAGAAATGTCCTTTCCTTCATCTACAATATCGGTCTGGACCTGGAGCGCTTTGGGCTCGTTCCCGCTGAAGAGCCCGATGATCGATTGGGCGGATGCGATTGTATTATTATGGCGGGCCATCCGAGCGTGCTTATCGAGCACAGGCTTAAAGAAAAGTTCGTCGTTCGCCAACTCGGTTTCCCTAGCCTCTCCTATCTCTGGGTGCACCTCGCCCCACATGTTTGTCACAATGATGACATTTTTCAGAGTGGTTTCTCCACATAGTGACCTGAACATTTTGAAGTTCCTCGTCGATATGCCCCCCATTCGGACGTCTGTTATGCGGTGTATATATATGACGCCCGCGAGTTTCACCCCATCTGCGTACCTGAAGAGATATAGAATTGAGGCTCCACTAGGGGGCTGGTGCATGTAACTCACTGTTTTATCAAACATTCCGAAATTCGCTTTAATATTGTGGTGTCGCTCTCGGTGGTGTCGTTGAACCCTGGAGTGTCAATTAAAGTGACGTCGTGACCCCAAAGCTCAAAGGGTGGTGTCGTTTCAACTTCGCTCGTGCAGGAATGCAGCCCCATTCCGACTCTGAGGCTTGAACCGCTTACGAGGTTGATGAACTACAAGCTAGTGAGCTCGTTTTTTTCTTAGTTGTAGTATCGCTTTTACTGTCGTCTTTCCAGTTCCTGTGGCACCCATAACCCTAATGACGAAGCACGTAAGTTTCAGATATCACATATTTTTCAAATCCTACGCAATAATGGTCTGGTTCTAGATTACAACCAATAGCTTCAGAATAGCGGTGTAGAAATCCGCTTTTTTCTTACCGTCATTTCGTCAGTAGGTACTTTTGGCACGGAAATTGTCTTTATCTTCAAGTTTGCTTACTTACAGAAGTTTTCAAATGTAGCGATATTCGCGTGATGATTTGACGTCACGTTTCACATGTTATCCAATTTCTTTTGGGGAAACCCCTAATAGTAACACAAACGGTCCCCAAGGTCTCTGCAACCGTCCACGTCCTGATCAACTTGAACAAGGAATTGAAGACATTCTCGATGAAAGAAAATGTGAGAAATTTTGAAGTACACATTGAAAGAAATCCATAACGACTACAATTCACGACACACCACTCCTGCTTTGCTGTCTAAGAAAAAGGGGGACTACTTTATATAACTTATCTTTCGTCTTATCTTATGTCTCATAACTCTCTCCGTCCGTATATAGCAAGATCTGCATTTATTAAACCCGAGTCATTTGTTAGACAAGACTATCGACTGCCGTTACTCATCTCTTTCGTCCGTTTCTGAAACGTCCCTGACATTGGCACCGTAACAAGCTATATAGAACTTTAGGTAGGCTTTTGCGCTGCGTCGCTGCAGGTCTCACACAGATTATCTTTTAGAGAGGTTCATCTCCTAGGTCTGATCGAACCCTCCATTGCCACCCCTATTTTTGCGCCGATTTTCCCCCGACAAGCGAACAGTATGGTAGCTAAGTAGGTGGTCTTATTCTATCAGCAAATAAAATTCTTAACGTCCTGCAGAAATGTCGTCTCCCCGCCTTGCATCCCACTTGGTCTTCATAACGAAAACACTGACCTTTCATCCACGACCCAGCCTGTACAGAAACCCGAATCACCAAAACAAGCATTTTCACTTATCAACCATAAAAACACACCGGAACATGTGCCGTGAGTCGGAATAATGCTGAGGTACCATTTTTAGCTGACGTAGGTTTTAACCAGGTCGCAGGTCACCCATTCGGCAGTGTGGACATCCGAAGAGAACGACGGAGTAGCTATTGCGTAAGTTCAATCAACTCAGTACCCATGAGCCACCATCCTGTATCCCAACCTCACATTCTATATTCGTATACCTGCAGTATCATGGGCCCTACAGGGAGCGGTAAAACCACAGTAAGATTAACTCTATTCCGAGTTGTTGGGTTACCATACTCAATACAGTGAATAACTATTGACAGTTTATCAACCTCATCAGCGGCTCGAATTTGCGTGTGGGGGAAGGCCTCAAATCTTGTACAAGCGTTATTCAAATGGCCGTCCCTTTCGAGATCGGCGGACGGTCTGTTACCCTTATCGACACGCCTGGATTTGACGACACTAATAAAAGTGACACGGATATTCTGAAACTGATCGCTGGATTTCTGCAAGCTTCGTAAGTATAGATTTGTCAGATTCTGCGATGGGCGCTAGATTAACCGTGACATCTGTTTAGGTATGAGCACGGGAAAAAGTTGGCGGGAGTCATATACTTGCATCGTATTTCTGATTGTAGGATGGGCGGGATATCGACGCGCAACTTTAGAATGTTCAGAGAGCTGTGTGGGGAGCGCACACTCAAGAACGTCGTCATCGTCACGAACATGTGGGGCCAAGTCACTCCATCCATTGGTAAGGCCCGAGAAAGGGAACTAGCGATAGACCCCACATTTTTCAAACCTGCCATCGACAAGGGTGCCCAGCTCGTCCGTCACGACAACACATTTAGGTCAGCACAGGGTCTCCTATGGCTCATCGTCCAAAACAAACCGGAGGCGCTGAGAATCCAACGCGAGCTCGTTGACGAACATATGGACATATCCCAGACTGCCGCTGCAGAGGAGCTGAATCGCGAATTAATGGAACAGGCAAGGCGTCACCGGGCCGAGTTGCAGGAACTAGAAGAAGAGATGAAAGATGCTATAAAGCAACAGGACGAGGAGACACGGAGGGAGCTCGAAGGGGAGTACCAGAGATTGCATAAGGAGATGGAAAGGGTCCAACACGACTCACAGAGGCTCGATTCTGAGTATAACGAGGAAAAGCGACGCATGGAGTTGAAGATTCAGGAGATAACGGAGCAGGCAAAGCGCAATAATGAAGCTGCCGCGTTGAAGTATGATGAGCAGATGAAAGGGTACCGTCAGGAGTTCGAGACTAAGACTGTGGCGTTTGCTGAGAATAAGAGGGTACTCGAACAGAAAATGGAGGATGTGGCGGCTCAGAGGAAAATAGATGAGGAAGCCGCCCAGGTCAGACTTGGTGAACAGATCAAGGCAATGCAGGACCGAGAAAGAACCTCCGCAGAGTCATCCGCTGCTGTAATAGCGGCACTGGAAAAGTCAACGAAGGATATGACTGATAATTTCAGGCAGGAAAACGAGGCAGCCGCGGCGAGACACAGAGAAGAGATGAAGATGCTCCACGATCAATCTGAGAGTACACAAAGGGCATCTGAGGCTGAGAAGGCGAACATGCAGAGAAAGATAGAGGATGTTCAGCGCCAGCAGGAACAAGAACGCCAGGAACGGGAAAATCATAGTGGCTTCGTGGGCTTCTTTACTATGATCGGGAGAGCACTTGATTCTGCCTTTCACACATAACTATGATGATATGCCAAATCCTGGTACTCCTTCAATTAGTAGGTGTATCGTCCGATTATCGCTTGTGTTGTGTAAAAAGTGAGGTTGGGTTACCGGTCACTTAGGGTGGGAATTATAATATGATATTGCATTCCGAGTTCCGAGTTCTATTTATAGAAAGAGGTTCTTTCCGTTTGGTGGACGCTTCGAAACCTTAATCCTTCGCAAAAATCGAAAATTTTTCACGTGACTTTTTGATATTTCTGATTTTTACACTCATTTCTCATTGTACTTTGCTCTCACACTTCACACACTTTGTTATACAATAGCTGTCTATTGATTGTCTGCAAAGAATGCAACCTTTGTGTCTTGTTTTGTCATTATATCCTGTGTTGAGCTGAGTTACAATGTCATGTGACATCTTGTTCGGCCTGTTGGCAACGTGGTCAATATTTATCAAGTGTGTATCCTGCTGGGTTTGTTGATACTGATGCTGCTACTACTTTCGCTCCGCTGCGACTTCATCTGTTTCCTCCATCAAGCATCCATTTAGTCATTCCCTGCAGCACTACCTGGCATTGGTTTATATTCATGCTAGCACTGACTAC
>MU150279.1:175195-193151 GCA_015584075.1 Collybia nuda
GAAATGTGGAGCTCTACCAGTAAAAGAGGTGTCACGCTATGTCCGATTTGGTGGCTGTGTCCTTAATTTGTATGTATTATCATTTTTGTGTTGCAAGATTTCGACTCAGAACCATGCCTACAAGTCCCATTTATATTCATATTTACCCCCCATATCACCCAGGTAAATGTACAGCTCATATTGAGCCCGGTAAGCTTATATTTATAATTTTTATAATTTACTCTTGCACGGAGTGCGTGCATGTGCGTGCATATGCGTGCCACGCATGCACGCGTGCACGCACATGCCACGCAACTTTTCCAGTGCCCTATAAGTCCCCCATGCATCAGATGTGATAGGCAGATTGGAGTGGGAGGGAGGGGATGGAGGCATCTGTGACAATGTACCTTTGACCCATCTACTGAACTTAGGAAAGACTTCTTTCATCTGTTAAGTGGGGGAAAATCCACTTCTACCAGGTGCACAGTGTTAAGTTTTGATGCGACACCATGGACACCCCCTTTGTCCATAGTCGCGCGTGGTTCGCTCTCTGCCCCCTTTTCCTATCTCTCTCTTTGTTATATGGTCTCTTTATCTCATATACATATATATACCTTACCTTACCGTATGGACACCCTCAGTCGATTATACACAGACTGAGGTGAGCCACTTCATTACTTATCTCTCAGACCAATACTTACTGTACCTTACTTAGATACTAACTGTGTTACATTATAGGTACAGTGCAATAAGAGTTGATTATACACAGACTGAGATACTAACTGTGTTACATTATAGGTCAGATTTTAACACACAGATTTTCAGAGAATACAGGAACTGGGATTATTACTTGACAGCACAATTGATGGAAAATATGTTGAATATGCTATCTAAATTGAAACCTCTGACTTACACACATAATGGTCATCAGTCCACAACATGTTAAATGATTATACTGCACAGTGTTTAATTAAATATCAAAGATGTTTCTCTTACACTCAATCACTATTAATACAAGCAACTATGCGAGCTGAACGGAGCTGGGATACCAGTTCCGCCCAGCTCACGCACCGTCTGTTCCACAGACCTTGGTTCGGTCTCACCGATGATTAATGTTCCGAAACTACAATCAAGAATCGACGAAGAAGGGGGTTGGATTTAGCCCTCCCTTTCGGAAAGTACTTGCCCGTATTACGAATATACTTTGCCAAAGCCTTGGTCGAGGTGAATTTTCTGGATATAACGTTTCCAGAGGCTTTAGCGTCCACGAGGTCCACGAGATTGACGTAGACTCCTTTGAGGGCCTATAAAACAGCGGAGCGTTAGGTTATTCTGTTCAAGTAACAAGGGCGAGAAAGACGCGCGCCTCTTGGCATGCATGGATGCTAGTCAAATTGACCACTTCTCCATCTTTCCTCTCAGGCACACCAATCGTCTCACACAAGCTCTGCCACGCTTGAAGGCTGCTCACATTCCCTCCAAAAAGGCTCACGAAAGCAATCGTGACTGCCTCCCCAAGGTACCCTCGGCGCTCCTCCTTGTACTTTTTGGACTTCTTTCCCCATCCTTCTTGAACAGCTAGGCGCTTGAAATTCGCGATAAGCGAAACGGTGGGGTCGGGCTCGAAGTTGGGGTAGCGTGAGATGGCGGTCGAGGACATGGTGGATGAGTTGTGGCCGCAAATTGGTCAGTGAGGTTGGAGGGGCGCAGGAGGCCTTGTGGGCATTTGATGGGCTTCGAGGCTTAGTCAGAAGCCTCGAGGAGGGTGTGTGTCGTCAGGCTAGAGGCCTTAGTTCTTTCAAGCGCCGAGGCACAGTTAATCTTCAGACTAGAAATACCTTATGAGTGTTAATCTTGGTCGAGATCCGATACACCATCACAGCGTCAAATCTAGTACCAGCCGGCCTTGCTCTTATGCTCATTGTGGCACACATAACCTTCGTTATGAAGAGGTTGGAATCTGGAGGAGCATACACATAGGTGGGCGTAATAATTTCTTTGGACGAAAATTGAAGCCCCGGATGCTAAAAATAGGAAGCGTGTTGCTTACTATTATTTGCTAGCAGGTCGTGTCTCGTTCGTGGTGAACATCAACATACTTCCGAGCCTCCCATTATCATGGGCTCTTGGCACAGGGGTAGCGCGCACGCTTCGCACTTTAGCTTGCGTGAGGTCGTGGGTTCAATTCCCACAGTGTCCAATTTTGTTTTGGAATATCTCACCTACACTTTGGTTCGTTCAATAGATATATGTTCATCTGAGCTCAAAATATTCCAATTTTAAGTTGTAGTGCATTGAAGCAATACGTTAGTATAGCTAACAAGTAAAGCTAACAATCTAAGGTATGTATGTAAGTATTTTAACAACGTCCGTAGCCAGTCCTATGTGTATCCCAAGACCCTTATATATGATGCGAAATATCGTCTGATAATGTACAGCCCCCAAAAAACAGGCCCACCTCAAAAACACAAGATAGACCCCGGCACGACGCGGGTGGATCTCTCATGTGGCCTGATATGTGGGATGGCACGAGTTGTAGGCATGTTATATCCCAAGAATATCTCTGTCATGTCGAACATGGACCGCATCAGGACGTATCGATTTATTGGACATCCGTTCCCAGATGGGATCCACGTCTGGTCCATCAAGGTCTCCTGCACCATCCCAGCCCCAGCACCATACTGGATAGGCGAAATGAAAATGAGATATGTGGGAATTTAATGAAAGGTTGGTACGTACCGTGATCAGGGCCAGGAGCGAAATTAATTGGTTCACTTTCCTCCTCGGTGAAGAGTCGATCATGGGGGCCGAACCACGCACGATCTTGAGGGTCGGTACGGGGATCGTCAGGGAGGCCGCCTAGGCGTGCATAACCTCTGATGGCAGTGAGATTTCTCCGTGGTGGGTGGATGATATCAAAGACCTTCTGCTTCATGGGTCAGTTTCATGGAAAGAGGAATAAGGGGGGAGTCACGTACCCTATCATACGCGAGCTTCACGCGCGGAACCATCATGATTCTGCCGTAGCCTGCCTCCCAGTAGTCGTTGCAGATGAGACTGCACTCACTGGCACTGCATTCACCTTCTGTAATGCGCGCCATGCGGAAACGGACGGGGGAGGGCGAGTAGAAGGGGGCAGGATCGAGAATGGCGATACCGTTCCAGCAGGACTGGACCTGGACGGGGAGATGGTGCTGGAAACGCTGTGAGGACTCAGGGTGGTGGAATATACGCTCAAAGGGGGCATTCTCAAGAGCGGTTCCATTAATATCTCGTGCTACCCAATTGTCGTAGAAAACGGGTGAGCCAATCTCGTCGTGGTACATGTAATCGGCGGCGCAGGTGATGCCAGCGTTGTTTTTGCGGCTCTGGTAGATAAGCTCGAGGAGATCATCAACGCAAGGAAGGATGTCGTTCATGAAGATAATTGTGTCAAAGTATTCATTCTCGGAATCCCGCAGTTCATGCAAGGGAACGAAGGCGGCATTGCGAACTTCAGCGAGATACTCGATTCTGTGGTTAAAAGCACCGCGTGTCCGCATGGAGGTGCGGATGGTGATACGCATGCCAACACTACGGGTCAAGGCGTCGAATATACGTAGGAGGGCCTTGGTCTGGTCTGTGGAGCCGTTTTCGTAAATGGAGACAAAGACATTATGATATCCAAGTATGGCCGCAACGCGAAAAAGAGTGGCAAAAAGATCGGGGATGACATCGAATGAGTTATAGAGATTGATGGCGATGAAATACTTGTGCTCGCTGGGCATGAGATCTCGTCGAGAGCCGCGCACGTGGTCGTCGTCGTCGCTTCCGAATAGCTGGGAAAACCAAGAGCCGCTTGGGGTTGTTTTGTGTCCAATGAGTGGGGCGTAGCGTTCCATGGCTTGCTGGACGTAGAGTGGCTGGGCATTCCGCGTACATTCTTTCGTGTGATGAGGTGAAAGGGATGTGAGGAGTTTTAAGACACGGAGACGCTGCTCAAGGGTTGGCATTTGTATCGGCTGCCGGCTCTGCTGGTGGGATTTCGCTGGGATGTGATTACTCCGCCACGTCGGAGTAGGCTAACGCGGCAAAAGAGAGTATTAGCTAGGAAGCCAGTACTAAAAAGTAACGATACTTACTGTGGTCCAAGGAAACAAACGCGAAAATATGAATCCAAACAGCACACCAATTGCCAGCGCTACCGGTGTTGGTATCCGCCGCATGCGCGATAGCCCGGCTTGCTTGCCCATCCTGTAGAAAACTTTCTACAGTTCCACGTTTTTTCCAGTCAAGTAAAACAGCGTGTGGAGGTGCTGGCTCCAAAGCTTAGTTTAATAGAAGCGTATTGGTGTGATTTCTACATACCAAGAAAGATGGTCGGAATCCCCAAGAATTACAACGTATCGCCGTCAGAATTGAAAGTCTTGCCGTCTCTACGACCACTCTAACGTTAGTTGGAAGGGGGCTTGACAAAGGAATAGGCCAGCGGAAAAATGGCCTGGTGGAAGTATAATGGAAACAGTGAAGTGTAAATTATTAATGAAATTCCGGAAAAGGTTACATCCAAGAATCTTCCTTTTAACCGCAACCACCCTTATTTACCCTTTTTTCTTTAGGTTCATTCGGTTCTCCGTTGTATGCAACGACGTTCAGGCAGGGGGCAAGCTCACATTTCGCCTCCCATTCAGCATTCCCTAAATATGGGGCCAGATTCGGAGAAGGGCTCGAGGTTGAGCCAGCGCAACTTTGGCGTTACAAACCGTATCTGGGTCATAATATCCCTCATTCTTTTCATCGTTTTCTTCACTCATTATTCATTACCGTCGCCGCCACCCACGCCTACGAGGAGGCCGTATTCGTCCGCGAATCTCAAGTCCAAGAATTACTTGAATTCCTCCGAGACGGAACCAAATCCGTTTCCCTTTTGCCCAGTGTATGGGCCTGGTGACGAGATTGGTCGAAAATATAGTGCACAGACGTTGTCAAAAAGCAGGATGCATTTGGGGAGTGGGGACCGTGTACAACGAGTATTGAACAGGGCCCTAGCGGGACACCCGGTGACGATTAGCATCTTGGGTGGCTCAAGTGTGTTGCTTTCCTTTTATGAATACATAAACTAACAGCCTTCTTCAGTCTCTGCCTGCCATGGCGCCGGTGACGACCCAATATCACCGACGTGCTACCCGTCCTTGTTTTTCGAATGGTGGAACTCCGTCTTCCCCCACCCCGCCACCGAACTCACCAATGGCGCCATGAGACGTACTAACTCGGGATACTTCGGCTTCTGCAACGCTCACCACCTCCCAGACGTCACCGATCTTGTCATCATAGAGCTTGACAGTGAAGACACCCCGTATGTTGTTCTCATTCTATGTACCAAAACAGATTTTCTCATCTTTACTCGACAGTGACCCAGACATGATGGAAAACTTCGAAACACTTATCAGGTCCATTCTCATCAGACCAGATCATCCCGCTGTCCTCCTCCTGGGACACTTCAGCCCCCAGGTACATCAAACCCACGGCTTCAACGGGCCCGACCACCTGCACAACGTCGTTGCCCAGTTCTACGATGTTCCCCACGTCAGCATCAAGTCCGCCATCTTCCCGGAGTATATGAAGGACCAAGTCTCCATTTCCAAATACTACGTCGACCCCGTCCTGTCCAGTCCACTCGGCCACGAGCTCATCGCCGACATCCTCATTGCCTATCTCCAATCCCAAATATGTATAGCGTGGGAAAACGCCAGCGGATCTTCATTCGACAACGTCCCCGTTCATTCCATCGAGTCACCACCGGATGCTCATGGCCTCTTTGGTGGAGTTGGTCAACGCAAAGGTGTTCCGGAGCCAGGCCAAAAGGCCAAGGACACACTCGACGCCGATGGAAATCGCGTGAAACCTGGTTCAGCCGCCGCCGAATCCGGCATCCCACCCGGGCGTATCAACACTCGACCCGACGGACGTAAGTTTGAGGAAATTGCACCATACTGCGTATCGGCGAACGATCTCATCAATCCACTCCCACCTTCCCTGTTTTACGGTTCAGGATGGCACGTATACCACGCGCCGTCTGGTGGAGGTGGGGCGTTGCGTACGACGTCGCACTACTGGCATTCGACCCTCCCGACGAGCAAGCTGCGTATCCCATTGCAGGTTGGTGCAGGAGATATTGGAGTGTATTATTTGAGGGAGCCAATGTCGAAGGTTGGGGAGGGGAGTGCAGTGGAGTGTTGGGTGGATGACAACTATGGGGGCGCCAAGGTCATTGAGAACGCTGCAGAAATCGGCGAAGAGACCCCTGCGTATGTGTTTTCCTCTCTTATTGGTTGTACACTCTTATAGACGATTCATTGCAGATTGGCTGTGATTGACCACTTTGTTTCGCGAGGCTCGCATTTCGTGGAATGCGTGTTACTTGGTGAGGAAGGAGAAGGCGTGCCTATGTTCAAAATAATCGGGGTTTTCTCCACTTAGCTATTTGTGTGGTAGGTGGAGATGGATAGAAGGGCTACTTGTGATTTAGATTATGCTTTGACTATATCCTGCGTTTTATTGCAGCTTGTATAAATGGACAATCTTCATATCGAGTTCAATTACGAAATCTCAAATTTGGGTGTTTGACCTAAGATTTGTTAAGGATATACAGCCCCCAAACTTGCGCGTGGCTTTCCACCGTAAACTCAAGAAAAATAATGGACACTGTGGGAATTGAACCCACGACCTCACGCAAGCTAAAGTGCGAAGCGTGCGCGCTACCCCTGTGCCAAGAGCCCCGAGGAGAGCAACCTAGCCGAGCTGCCTCAATTGACGCTTATTTACCAAAAGCTTCTGCCAGGAAATTTTGGAGAATAGCTTCTGATAAGCCTACGGTGGATACCAGAGTCTAGTACTTATCGTTCCAGGATGCCCTCTGTAAAGTCAAGCAAAGGTGCACCAACAAAAAAGGGATCGCGCTCCGCAACGGGCGCCCCTTCGCAACACAACCAGGCGAGTCGGAAAGGCAAACGTTCTTGGCGGAAAAACGTCGATATTGAGGATGTGGAAGAAGGGTTGGAAGGGATGAGGGCTGAAGAGAGAATTACGGGGTAGGTATTCTATCGGATTTCTTAACTGTTTGCTGATTTCGAATCAAGGACGATATTACAGAAAACTCAAAATAGTGATTTATTCCAGATAGACGTCAAAGGCGACAACCAAAGTATGTATTATCTATCGAGTGCGCACCTAAAGTGTTGACGGAGAGGCGTAGTACGAAAATCCCTCCCCAAGTTCTCAAAATCCGAGCTAACATCCACAAAAATACTCGCACAGCGCTCTGCAGTGCCCGCCGTTTTTTCACGGCCCACACCCACATCAAACAAACGAAAATCGCTCGTCAGCTATGAAGAGAAAGCGCGGCTGCTGCGCATCGGCAAGCGTCCACGAAAGGGCCCATTTAATAGCATCGTCGATCCGTCTGAGTTTGAGTCAGGGAGTGGGACGCTGGGATTGAGCGAAGCTGTGAAGAAAAGTGGGAGTTACGATCCATGGGCCCATGAACCCATCGAGGAAGAGCTTAAGGACGGACTTGAGAATGTCCAGAAAAAGAAAATAAAGGTATAGCTCCCCCATTTCACGGCCCTTGTTCCTAAAGCATACCTTGGGATGTGTCCCTTAGGCACCCATGCTCAGCCACCCGAAGGATGTCATCGCAGTACCAGCAATCAGCGAACCCCACCAAGGGACATCATACAACCCCCCCGTGGACGCCCACCAAGCGCTACTGCTAGAAGCGCACGAGAAAGAGGAACGGCGGGTCCGGGAGGCGGAGAAGCTGGCAAAGGTGAAGGAAAAAATAGAAAGCGCGCGGACGGAAGCGGTGGAGGAGAATCCTGCCGTCGCGCCTGGAATGACAGTGGACGACGCCGCCCATGACGAGGAGGATGTAGGTGGTGATGGTGAGGGGGTTGTAGGGAAGAAGCCCCCTCCCCGGAAGACGCAATCGCAGAGGAAAAAGGCCGCTCGGCTACTTGCCGAGGTATTTCCTGTTCGTCTATGGCAGCTCATGATCTAATTTTGTATTTGCAGAAACGGGCACTGGCTGAGCGGGTGGAGAGAAAACGGATGATGGCGGCGATACCATCTGCAAAGATGTTACGCCGAACAAATACAAAATTGGCATCCGCACGTGAAAAAGAACTACTCAGGAAGCAATTAGAGATGCAGGAGAATATGAGGCGAAGGGGACTTGCAGGGCAAAAATTAGGAAAACACAAGGTGCCAGAGGGCGCGGTAGATGTCCAGCTCGGCGAAGAACTGAGCGAGAGCCTGCGGGCCCTTAAGGTTTGTAATTTCATGTGTTTTGGTTTTCTGGGAGCTGACAACGATCATAGCCCGAGGGAAATCTCTTCCGTGACCGATTCTTGAGCTTACAGCAGAGAGCACTGATTGAGCCCCGGGTACCTGTCCTGTACGTGGCGCTTCTTCTCCTTGTAAGATAATGCTTCTAACCACCACCTACTCCTAGGCCGAAAAAGCACAGGAAAAAAATTGTAGAGTACGAGAAGCATGCATGGAAACGGTTTGAATAATTTTATGGTATATTTTATTCAGCTAGGGAGTACCTTGAACCTGACTAGTTAGTAGAGACAATTTTCTCCAAAACCTTGTGGAAAGTTCATTACTGTGTCCATAAATAGTGACATTTCTGAAAAGAATTTCAAACAGCAGATGTCATATGGTCATGCCTGTCGTGGGCCACTGGTTTTAGTAATGTATAGTAACTGTTGTTGTACTTTGATTTACATCTTCCCCTCTGGGATATCAACCTTGAGGGGGATGTTGAGGAGAAGAGGAAGGTCATTGGGCTCTCCCTTGTCACCTAATCTCAGATTACCAGTGTATCCCCAAAAGGCCAGGACAAACATGAGATTAGAATTGAGCTAGAGGGCCACATTATATGGCACAGGACAACCCCACTGTTAGGTGGGGCCACCCTCTCTAGGCCCAGGGATGTTGCGCACTCCATAAGCCTGTGGCCATGGGGTATGCATGGGAAAGAGGAGGAGAAATTAAAAATCACCCCCCACATAACCCAGCTCAGGTAGTGTTTCCAAGTGGTCCTCAAGATAACAGATGGCAGATCCATTTTCATCCAAGTAGGTGTTCATCAAGTGGAGGGGGCTTGTAAGTAGATCACTTGTTTGATCCACATCTAGTTGCACAGACTATCATTGCACTATTGAATATAGTTTCCATACACCTCTCATCCTGTAGAGTTTCATAAATAGAAGAGCGGCATTTCAGTGTGTCCGAAACCATGGTCCACCTGCCAACATCAAAATTTCAGGCACACTTAAATGCTGGGAATTCGGGTGCTGCAGGGGTTTATACAAACATAATATTTTTGCACAACATTTCTCATAAGAACATCCAACAGATTAAACTTCTCATTTGCTGGCCCCACAGCTATCTATCGATCCGATCGGGGATAGTACAAGCTGAAATCTCAGGTCTACTGAGTCAAAGCGAGATGAACTCCGGAGATTGGAACATCAACGAATTCAGAAGGAAAAAATGGCGCCTGTCATCCCTCCTAATACTGTGATCATTAAAATACTACCTGTGAGGGCGGTAATATGCAAGTTACATCTTTATCACTGGCACAGCTAACGTTGGGATTTATCCGATGAGTGTAGTGTTTAGGAGATGTGATCATTGATGTTCGTATAGTACGATACTGTGATGGTTTGACCAGTGCACAAACAGACAAAGAACGGATACAGTTTACAACAGATCATATGTCAATGACTCAGCAGGAGAAACCACTTCGCTTGATGGTTCCGTCATGTCCTGCTTCCCTATCAGTGAAAATATACATACGACCGCTCTATCTGAAGGACCGTGTGGGCGGGCCTGACTAAAATAAGGACGCGAGACAAATATTACGACTACTCGACAGATTACGTGTGTGGACTTGTGGTGGCTTTAAATATGGAGCATAACAACACCGAGTTTCCAAAAGGATGCTTTGTGGTAGATGAGTCTACTTCTCAGGCCCGCATTCCTTGCCTTATTATAACTTGATAGTGGAAAGTAGGCTTCGACTCTAGTTAATTTTTCCAATTGGGCCCAAGACGGATATTGGATTGGCAATTCATGGTGGCTTGAAATTCCGACAAGATTGTGTTCTCCGTTTGATTTAGCAACAATACCCACGTTGGCTCGATGTGCCTCGAACTGCGGGGACACCATTGGTAGTGTTATGTTACTTCGGATCTATATATAGTTTCTCTATGTCATCAAATTAGTTTCCATTCCAATTTCCATTCCAAGGCGAAATATCTTGAGGGACCTCAAGTTAGGATTCTCCCTAAGTCAGCGATGTTGGAACGAAATCAATGGCTCACGCGTACAGTGTAGAGAGCTCTGTCAAGTACAGTATTTAAACAACTAAGTCACCAAATTGATGAACTACCTCCGATAACCGACAAGAAGACCTTGAAAATCAGGCCGTCAAGAGACTGACGGGCTCGAGAACAGGCTGGGCTGCAGCTCTTGGGAAAACACTTATGAGCGAAGCCGGATGTAAACTTCATTATCGGTGTCATTCCATGCCGTCTGTTGTGATTTGATCGTAACTTGTTAATAGTCAGCTTTTCCGCAAAGTTCCAGGGAACACCAAAAAGAAGCATGCCCCATTGATTAGGTGATGGGAATTATCGTGTCGAAGACCAATCTTCTTTGGGTTGAAAAGTGTAAAGCTGGTATGAAGAGAGAAAATTATATCACGCTTATAGATACCAGTTCTTACTTATATTGCACTGGATATTTGGAATGGGGAAACTGTGCCTCCATCTTCTCTGTCATGAGCGGGGAAGGTAAGAATTAATTAAACGTGACAAGTGAAATGCGGAGAGGCGGCCGCCCAATATCCCAGCCTCAAGGCATGCTTACCCAGAGAAGTCTACATCCCCGTTGTATGTCCTAACTTCCCCCTTTTGATTGTGGTTCTTATCTCAGAGCTGTAGTTAGGATGTCAATATTTTTGCCAGATTCCGATTGGTCTTGGGGGGGGGATGAAATTCTATAAAAACTCAATAGTGTTCAACTTCAACCTCAGTTCATCGCTCTAATAAACAAGCTTACAACATCACAACTCTCGCCATGAAAATTTCTTTTGGATCGCTCGTCTCTCTCGCTGCTAGCGCCCTTCAGCTAACGTCTGCGTTCCCCGCGCCGTTTACTCAGGACGATGTCGTGAGTCCACCTTGATCATTCACTCGAAATGAATTCCTCAACCTGGCGATGGATCGTTACTAGTCTATCACTGCTCCTGTACCCGTCAAGAGCGTGACTTGTGATGGGGACACCTATAAGTGCACCGCAGGCCTCGTGAATATTTCCCTTTCTTCATTTTTACCATGCACTGAGGGCAGTTTCGGAAAGGTATATGGTGATGGAAGATGGGTGGCCCAATGGTCCACTTCAGTGTTCCATCAACAAACACTTGCCAGGCCGTCAGCTCAGGACCTTGTAAGAATCCGGACCGTGCATGTCGTGGGCCGCGGTCTAATTGATCCGTAATACAGGTCATGATGGCTCCCGTTCCAGTCAAGGCCATTTACTGTGATGGTGACACCTACGAGTGCACTGCAAACTTGGTAATATGGCCGAAGCGAGGGAAAAAAAATACTGATCTTCACTTCGATTAGGTCTATGGGGACGGCAACTGGGTTGCTCGATGGTCCGTCGCCGTCTTCCATCAGTCGTTGTTCCGCGATGCAGCCTCGAATGGTGCAGTAAGTATCAAGTAGGTCGTATGCCCTGTCGTAGCCGCGCTTATCACTTGCTGCAGAAAACCATGGCTCCGGTCAAGGTGACTTCCATGACTTGTGACGGGGACACGTACAAGTGTACCGCGGCCTTGGTATGAGTTATTAATTTTCAAGTCGCTGAAATAAACTAAATTTCCATAGAATTATGGAGACGGTCGCTGGGTAGCCCAGTGGAGTACTGCTGTTTTTCACACAAGCATTGACGGATCGGGCCTCTTCTTGCAGTGAGAGGATATATGGTTATGATGGGCGTAGGAAAGGTTCGGCCGCACGTAACGCCCCCTGAAAGAAACACCTTGTCTTTGTATATTTCATGTTTATAAATGAATCTCTCTCATTGCCTATGTACTTACTTGAGGTTATGCATTCAAGTCTTGCCTTTATTTGTAAAGTGAATTTGTGTGGCGCTGTGTCATACGGCGACCTTTATCCGGGTGCATTTTTCCTTAAACTTTATATAAAGCAAATGTGTCTCTTGCTGTCTCACACACATTGCCTATACCACTGCAGGAACTGGCAATCCCAAGAAAAGATCATCCTTATAAATTACCACGAAACAGTATCTAACTTGTAGTGGATGAGGTCAACGAAAAGGTATAAGTATATATCATAACTGACCGGGTGCATCGACCGAATCATCACAGAACTTGAGGGTCAACATCAGGAAGGGGTGGAGCGATATTCTGGTTTATTATGACATCCCAAATTGTAGGCCGAATATGTGAGGCGAGAACTTCAAACACGTTGGTGTCCTGCATCGTGTACTACAGCAATGAGTTCAAGGTATCCGCTGTGAAGCCTTTCATCTAAGGACTGATTCCAGTCGTTGTTCTGTCGTAAATTAGCTGTGAGATCTGCATCTTCACAGAATTACTCATCACGAAATTCTTGGCAGTCATCTACAATCTTCAACCGGTACATGTTCAAGATATCCAAAGGTTTCTCGATATTGTGCAACTCGGATTGCATCCAATCCTACAATAAAATGTCGTAGGTTCGCTGGCAAGCAACGAGAAAATTATGGTAGCGTTTGTTGTGCAGCGCCACGAGATCCAAATAACACTGACAGGGTCACGTGCGGTAGTCGCGTATGGTTGAAACCAAAAGTTCGTTGAACTTGAACTCAAACTTGTAAAATTGACAATGGATTCAAGTGGATTCAGCCAGATAGGCCGTTATGGGACGATATGCTTGATGAAGCGGCACGAGCCAGACACCGTGGTCACGTCGTTTGGGATCGACACTGAAGAATTGACGTTTGGGAGAGATCCGACGTGTGGGGTTCGATTGTATTATTCCGACGTCAGTTTGGTACACTGCAGGATTGTATTTGAGGAACGAAAGGTGCGTAAACATAAGCTATTATAAGTGTCGATGGCTGAATTTTTTGATAGGCTTTTCTGATTGTCTTGGGAGCCAATGGACTTGTGGTGGACGGCTGCAAAGTCTACCCTAACGGGTCACCATCAGGCTCAGGATCGCCAATGACGATCCCATTGACGAACAACTCGGAATTCGAGATACACGGAAAACGGTTCCGTTTCGCGTACCCACCGAAAGAACTTCGGGCAGCGCTGTTTGCCACTCCAGCTCGCAAGTTATGATTTATTATCTTGATAGACCATCAAACTAACTACGATACAGGCCCACCACAACGCAAGCTCCGACTGTCAATGATCCACAGTGCGCAGGTGTTCTCACCACGGCCATCCAAAGACCCCCGGGAGAACTTGCGGATCCTGCAAAGCCCTCTGAAGAACGCGTTCAAGACACCTGGAAAGAGTGGATCCTCATCTCCAGTACGAACAAACCTGCTCTCCACGACTCCAACGCGCAATGATCCAGACGAAGAAGAAGCGGACGATATTGTGCTTGTGGATGGGAACCATCCGCGCGTTGTGGAGGACGAGAAGGACCTGGTGATCCTGGAAGATGTGCAGCTTCCGGACGCAGGTTCGCAGTCGATGCCGGTTCAGCAGCAGCACCTACAACCGCCACCCCAGACCCCAGTGCGCAAACGGTCATTGTCGCGCAATACGCTACACCGTGCTGTTCTGATCCGGAGCGCGCAACGGGCGGTGCTAGAAGCTGAGCACGCGGAACGGGAGCGGGAGGCAGAGGAGGAGGAGGAGATGGAGGTGTTTGAGACTGTGGCGAGTGATGCGGCGAGTGAGAGCGAGGGGGAGGGGGAAGAGGAGGAGGATGACGACAAGATGGGCAGTGATGGGACGGAAGAAAACGACGACAGCGAGTCAGACGAGGAAGTTGAGGAATACGAGGAAGAGGTGAGAGGCAGGGAAGACGAACGGGGCTCTACAGCTCAGAAATCGACTTGGCGGAAGAGTCTGGAACGGATCTGGCCGTTCAGGAGCTCGAGTGCTCCAGTTGAGGATGAAGAGCAAGATGTATGTTTTCGTGGTGATTCTGGCAAAAAAAATCCACTAACGGTTATGAAACAGGATGCGAACAGTGCTTCGAACTCTGACAATGACAACGAAGAGGAGGACCAGGAGAACGTCGATGTTCCTGCACCTCTCCCTGCTGCTCTACAAGCAGCCACGCCCGTACGACGTGGACTGGGTTCATTTATGACTCCACAACCACGTCCCCGGATTTTCGGGGGGTCCGAGCAGCCCCCGCCGCCTGATGACACGGACGCAAAGGGTGGGAGATACTCACTCGGTGGCGAGGCAAGGCGAGTCGTACGGACAGACCAGGTATGGAAGGTCCGGGATATCATAGTCCCGCTTGCTGGAGCCAGCGCGGCTGGGAGGGGAGCTGCCCCTACGGCGTTGCCTGTAGCTGCAAGGCCAATTGTGGGCGAGGAAGAACGAAAGGTGGGCTTTCGAGATTCGTCATGGATGTCATTGAGAAATACTGACTTTGATCCATAGGCTATCCAAGAACGGCGACGCAGTGCTCTGCGGGAGGTGGATACGTTCTTCGGGGGCGGAGTGCCTGGTATGGGTGCCTCACCGGGTAAAGGGCAGGGCTGGTCCCCTGCCAAAGCTATGACTTCGTCAGCGTCTTCCTCTTCCGCTGCTGGAACGGCCTCGTCGGGTGGGTCACCGTTCAAATCCTCGTCACCGATGAAGCCTACTGCGCTGTTCCGGCGCGACGACGATAGCGACGGCTCAGAGGAGATGGACACGCGAAGCCTCCTGGAACGCATGAAGGAGACCGTCGAGGGGATGAAGAGGAGGCGGAGCCTGGCTCCTGCGGGTGCTGGGACGCCTGTGACGCCTGCGCGCGATGCGAGGCTGGGAGTAGCCCGTCCGGGTACTGTCAGCCCAAGCAAGAGTGTGGCACCCACAATGATGGATGTTGCAGAAGAGGAGGACGATAAAGAGAATGTGGCTGGGATTGAATGGGGAGTTGATGTTGAGGAGCATAAAGTGGAAGAGTTGTTTTCTTTGCTGCGTCCTGGTGTCTTGGAGGAGGTGCGCGCGAGGGAGGAGGAGAGAGTTGTTGAGGTTGAGGAGGAGCTACTCAGGGACGATGTTTATGTTGAAGAGACGGAGACAGCGGCTGAGCAGACAAATGCTGTGGAAGTGCCTGTCGTGGTGGTGGAAGTGCCTGCAGACGAGGGCCTGACACCGCCTGTTGACGGATTTTCTAGTGCTGAGGACGATGCTAGTGACGAGCCTGCCCCAAAGAAGAGTGGACGGGCACGACTTTTGAGAGCAAAGAAACCAACGCCCGTTCCTGAGGAGCCGGTCGAGCAACCCGTAAGTCATTCATTTTGTCCTTCATCAATAGTTTTTGCTAATAAACTCTTGAACATACCAGGAGCCAAAGAGCAAACTAATTTCGAGTCGAAAGGCCAAAACTCCCTCTACGAAACCAGCTTCTGAAGAAGCGGCGCAGAACGGTTCTGAAGAAGAGCAAACACCAGATGAACCAGTGGAAGCTCCCAAGACAACCACTCGTCGGGGACGAAAAGCGGCCATTGGGGCTACGGAAGAGGCTGAAGCTGGTCCACCGCCTGCCAGGCGCACGCGGAAAGCCACTGCTGAACCCGAAGAACCTATCGTCGCTCCCACCGCCAAACGCGGCCGCAAGGCTACTGTCGAGCCGGAGGATCCAGCATCGAAAGAAGAAACGACCATCCCTATTCCAGTGCGGCGAGGACGCAAGCCAGCTGCTGTTGTCCCTGTTCCCACAGAGGTCCCGGAGGAGGCGGACTCTGCCACACCGCTTCTTGCATCACTCAAGCGGAGTGTACGAAAAACCCCCGCTCCGGCAGAGGCTGAAGGGGTTGATGAGGCACCAGCTCCCGTACGTAGGGGGCGTGCACCACGCACAGCACCTTCGGCGTTACCTGTACGCAGGCCCGCCCTCAAGAAATCGGATGAAGCCGCAGGGGCTGCCTCTGGTTCCGGTGGAGTCAAGCGTGGCACTCGGACAAAACCAATCGATGTAGAGGCGGTTGACGATGGTGGAAACGACCCACTTGATTCCCTCGATGCGGAGGAATCCGAGGCAGTCGTGGCGAAGCCCAGAGGCAGGAAGAGGGTTGTCAAAGTTGAAGTGGTTGATGATAAGATCCCGGTGCCCACAACTAGGGGTGCCAAAGCAAAGGCCCCTGCGGCGAAAACGCCGGCTGCTAAGCCACGGGTAAAGAAGGTACCTGCTACTGCTCCGGCAGCGGTACAGGACGTGGACAAGGAAAATACGCCTGGTTCAGAAGAGTCATCAGTTGCAGATGGAGATGAGCCTGTAAAGATACGGGTTTCGAGGACGACGAGGAAGGGCACTACCACCGCTCGAACTACCAAAATCAAACAAGAAGATGTTGAACATCCGGAGAGTACTCCCCCAGAGCCTGAGGTCACTCGTGGAAGAAGCGTACGGGCGACGCGAACGAGAGCGAGAACGTAAATATAAAGATGGGACAATGTGTGTACTATTGGTACTTGTTTCCTTCCTGATTTGTATGAATATCCCTTGTCACTTTTATGTTCCCCAAATATACCCGCCTTGATGCACAAAGCACGAATGGTTTATCCCCCTTTTTTCAGATCTACACACATAATGCGAGAAAATGGCCACTTCCGGTGGTCCAAGACCTCCCTTTGAGAGTATACCTCCAGCAAAATTCACCCAGTTCTGGCAGGCGTTGATTAAACTATTGAAAATTGGGCCGCCTAGAAGAAAGAAGAAAGTTAACATTGTTACTCCAGACAAAATAGATAATGATGAAGGACAATACGACTTACCATTCAGTTGTGTCCCACCTCTACCTGAAGTAACGAGACCTATAACGGTCAGATCACCTCGCAAAGAACAAATTCCCTTGACAGGAAAGAAACCTTCTGCTTTTAGAAATAAGGCACCAATTGAGGATGAGGGATGGATCAATGACATAGTCACTAAAGTCATCAAGATACCCCTGAACCTCATGGCTGAGGACCTAATGATTGTCTCTAAAGACTTTAGAGATGGACTGCGTAGTCTCATTACCGGAAAGAAAGTGGCTAACAATGGCACGGACTTAAGAAATGTAAATTTAAGTGACTTAGCCATCACCTTTGATTTTGAAGAAAGTGCAGAAAAGACAGATGACAATAGAGAGAGCTATATTATGGTCTCTGATATTCCTCTATCAACATTCATGATCTCTGAAATGGACTCTGAAAAGATTCCTAAGGGCTCTATAATTTGTCATGACCCAGTAGTGCAGTACTATGATGGACTGGCACCTGGAGAGGAACCTAAGAACTTAATAATAGTGGCTTGTGAATCACAGACACTCAGAACAGTGTATCCTTTAATAAATCACGAGTTCTTTAGTTTACTAAAGACTCGTTCTTTATGAACCCAGGTTTCAGAGCCAAAACTGATTGATTCATTGATTCATTGATTAATTGATTCATTGATTCATATTTCAACACCGCGGGAAAAAAATTCCATATTGGGATTCTCCCCCTATTTCAAGCCTAGAGTATTACATTTCTATAACAGGACATTCAGGGACATAGTTTGTACATATTTGGAGAGCTTCAACAAACCTTTGCATCATGTGACTGAACAAACAAATATAAACTTTCTATAAGCAACCTACACTTCACTTTTTGTGCTTATTCCATAACCATCCCAACTATGTCCCAACTATGGGATTGGTTGTTGTGTATTTGGGAGATACAAATAGTGGTCTACAATTCCAAAAAAGGAAA
>MU150279.1:198250-211887 GCA_015584075.1 Collybia nuda
GCTATTGGTAGTTATAAATGGTGCGCTGAGTAATAGTGTGAAAGGTAGATGTAATAATAGGATTGGTGGGAATGGAATGGAGGGCGAGAAGATGTAGGGGAAAGAGATAGTCCGAAGGTTAGATAATACAAGATAAGATAAGATAAAGAAGGGAAAAGAGAAACCGTAACACATTCCCCCAGGTTTGCCCTTTCAACGGGGTATAGTACGGCAGCAATATTCTAGATCTACTAGGGTCATCAGTACACTAATTGAAGTTGGCTGGCCTCATCAGGTATGGCCAGGCATGAGGACCAAAATGGAGTCAAGTTGACATGTGTCAAACATGATGATCACGTGATTGGTGAGTCGTATGACACAACAAAGTCATGCTGGTGGAGGAGAAGGGTATATCGGTGTGTTTGGAGTTGTGGTAAAGCCGGAATGATGTCAAAGTGGAAGTCAAGCCAATGTGTAGATGTCGAAGTAAGAAGTTGAACTGGTACAGTGATGTCAACAAAATGGATATACACGTGCAGCGCGAGTGCGAGTGTGTCAATGCAATGAAAATTTCCTCATAATCCCATTTAGGCAGCTGCCCAAAGGAGAAAGGGAACATCAAATAATGTTCTATCCGATTGTTTTGCAGTCCTCTACTAATTTAAACTCAGTTGCACCAGTCCCTCTATTGAGGATTTGCTCATAGAGGGGATGGTCACAAGTCTAGAGGGATGATCAAGAAGAGTCAAGTAAAGTTTTTGAGAAGAATAAAAACAAACACACACTGGGCCTTGCTGGGAATCGAACCCAGGCCACTTGCAGCGTCTTGCATGTATTTCACATGATTACCCAAAGCAAGTATCGTACCTCTAGACTACAAGGCCGCAATGACGCAAACAAACGCAGTTATATGTCTCGATTAGCCATTTTGCACGAAACAAAGTTTGACATTTACATATGGGCCTATTATATTAGATGGCCAAAAAACAAGTTCTTCCCGCCAGTACTAGGCCAGACTGGCCACCAATGATGATGCGCGAAAATAGTTGACATATAGTTGATTCTAGCCGATGGTCGTCAACTGGTTATATTTAATCCGGTCCTGCGACAGCGGCAACACGCGGTACCAACCATGAGGCTGTCGTGATGGGGAGTTACGAAATACTCCAAACTGCCCAGATTTTCCAGCGCCTCCCCGTATTTTAAGGCTGAGTGAATAGTACAACTCTATTTTTTAACAGAAATGAAGGATTTGATACGTGGGACGATAAAGGATTTAAGAAATACAAGCGGAACCTTGTTGAAGGGAGACGGAGGCAAGTAGCCGAATGCGCTGAGCACGTGGGAATTTTGCTTTGGTCATCACAACCGGGCTTGCAAACTCTTCTCCTCATTCCTCTCCCTCTCCACCACCGGCCAGACCCTGCTGCAAGGGTGCAGCTCACGTTCCCTGTTTCTGTTTCTCTATTAGAAGGCCTTTGAAGACGCCTGGTCCAGCTTGTGACCATGAATAGGCAATCTTCAACGACAATGAGCGCACACCAGCGCATGGAGGCGGTTACTGACCTCACGAATCTCTCACCAGTATCTGACGATATCATCGTTGCATGCATTCGTGAGCGGTTCATGTCGGACAACATCTACACCAATATCGGGTCATCTGCCCTAGTTGCTCTCAACCCCCACAAGTATGTCTCATCCAACGCCGACTCCATTCTACACAAGTACGCAGGAGAGTATCGCGACACCTCGGAACACAAGCAGCGTTTGCCACCTCACATCTTCCAGATGGCGAACAATGCCTACTACCACATGAAGCGGACGACACAGGACCAGTGCATTGTTTTCAGGTGTGTCATCATTTTTCCGTCATGTCGGAATTTCATTTGACGGGAGTTTTTAGTGGAGAGACAGGAAGTGGAAAGTCTGAGAACAGACGACTGGCGATCAAGACGCTGCTGGAGCTGAGCGTATCGAACCCAGGCAAAAAAGGGTCGAAACTCGCCACCCAAGTACCCGCCTCGGAATTCGTGTTGGAGACATTCGGAAACGCACGCACGCTCTTCAACCCCAACGCATCTCGGTTCGGAAAGTACACCGAACTGCAATTCAGTGAGAGGGGAAGACTGACGGGGATCAAAACACTCGATTACTATCTGGAGCGGAACCGGGTGGCAGGAGCGCCGTCCGGGGAGCGAAACTTCCACATATTCTACTACCTGGTCGCTGGGGCATCGCCAGAAGAGCGACAGCATCTTCATCTTCTCGACAAAACAACATATCGATACCTCGGGCAACGGGGGGCGGGGGGACGGCCGAATGGTGGTCGTGATGACGATCAGATGCGGTTTGATCAGCTGAAGGTTGCGCTGAAGACTATTGGATTGTCAAAGCGGCACGTTGCACAGACATGCCAACTCATCGCTGCAATCCTGCACCTTGGTAACTTGGAGTTTACGATTGATCGGAGCCGCAACGAGGATGCGGCTGTTGTGCGGAACACAGAGTTGCTGGAGATTGTAGCGGATTTTCTCGGAATCCAGCCATCCGCCCTAGAGTCTGCGCTGTCGTACAAGACGAAGCTCGTAAAGAAGGAGCTGTGCACGGTGTTCTTGGATCCGGATGGTGCTTCCGATAATCGGGACGACCTCGCGAAAACTCTTTACTCACTCCTTTTCGCATGGTTGAACGAGCACATCAACCAGCGTCTCTGCCGTGATGACTTTTCGACATTCATCGGGCTCTTCGACTTGCCTGGACCGCAGAACATGACGAGCCGCGCTAACTCCCTCGACCAGTTCTGCATCAACTTTGCCAACGAACGGCTGCAGAACTGGACGCAGAAACGTCTATTCGAGAGCCACGTCGATGAATACAACACGGAAGGGATTTCGCGCTTTGTTCCCAACGTGACCTTTTTCGACAACTCGGAGTGCATTCGTCTCCTGCAGAACAAGCCCGGAGGACTTATCCACATCATGGATGACCAGGCGAGGAGGGCGCCGAAGAAGACCGACCATACGATGGTAGAAGCGTTCCAGAAGCGATGGGGCAACCACACATCATTCAAGACAGGATCCATGGATCGTTCGGGCTTCCCGACGTTTACCATCAGCCACTTTAACGGCCCTGTTACGTATTCCGCAGAGGCCTTCCTTGAGCGCAATCTAGACGCTCTCAACCCTGACTTCGTTTCGCTTCTCAGAGGAGGCACTGACCACTCTGAAGGATCAGGGTCTAACAATCCCTTCATTAAGGGCCTCTTCTCTGCCAAGGCTATTGCGACGCAAGCACATCCCCGAAATGAAGACACCATCGTTGCAGCCCAGCAGCCCATCAAGCCCATGCGTGCGCCTTCGACGAGGAGAAAGAATACTATCAAGCGCATGCCGACGTTGAAGGAAGGTGCTGACCTGGACGATGTCAAGGAGGACGAGGAAGCAGCGCCATCATCGGGTGGCAGCCCTTGCGTCGCTGGGGAGTTCAAGTCTGCGCTTGATACACTATTTGAGACGCTCAACGAGACACAGTCGTGGTATGTGTTTTGCGTGAACCCCAACGACTCGCAGCTACCCAATCAATTGGAGGGCCGTAGTGTGAAGGGGCAGGTCAGGAGTGTGGGCTTAGTTGAGATTGCTAAGCGGAACGTCAATGTCTTCGAGGTGGGCATGACTCCGGACGAGTTCTGCGACAGATACAAGACGGGACTGGAGATGGGCAACGTCACGGAGGGTAGTGCGACCGAGCGTGTTCAGCAGGCCCGGACGACTTTTGGATTAACCGATAGGGACTTGGTCATTGGGCAACATAAAGTGCGTTATATACAACTCCAATTAAACGATTGGCTAACATAATTTACCCTCAGGTCTTCCTGTCTCACATCGCATTCCATACTTTTGAAGATCAGTTACGATCGCAGGATGTCGAAGAACAAAAACGGAATAGGATCCGTGATGCAGAGGCTGAAGCTGGTCTCGACCCCCGTGGAATTGCCGACCCCTACGCTCCTTACCTTTCTCCTGGCCTCGATGCACCTGAGGGTTCGCCTTGGGCCGGAGGTTACAACGATGCCTACAACACGTCAAACCAGGCACTTCCCCTCGTCTCGAATGCCTCGCCCTTCCAGAGGGCAGACATGTACGACGACGACTACGACGAAAACAAGTCTCTCCGCAGTGATGACTTTGATGGCCGGAGCAGGTTCACGAGTCAGCGCGAAGACACCATGTCTAACTTCGGCTCCGAGTCCTATGCTCCCTCACGTAATATGTTCCAGAACGCCGACACTAAGGGATTGATGGAGAAGGAGGTCCTCCCGGGAGAGATCCACGAGGGCGAAACGACTGAAGTGTTGAAGGAGAGCTCAGCTAGGAGGAAGTGGGTTGCGCTTTGCTGGATGTTGACGTTCTGGGTGCCGACTCCGCTTCTAACACATGTCGGACGGATGAAGCGCATGGATGTTCGCCAGGCTTGGCGAGAGAAATTGGCCCTCAACATTCTCATTTGGTTCATGTGTGGATGTGCGATCTTCATCATTGCCGTCCTTGGTGTCCTCATCTGTCCCACGGAATACGTTTTCAACACTGCTGAATTGGCGTCGCACTCGGCTGTCCTCGATCCTGGTAATGTCCTGACGGCTATCCGTGGAGAGGTGTTCGATCTCACGGGCATTGCGCAAACGCATTTCCGTATCATTGGTGTGATCCCCACGAAGGCTATCCTGAAGTATGGTGGACAGGTTGCCGATAATATTTTCCCTGTCCAGGTACGTTTCTTCTAGCTTAAATGTAAAACCACGTTTTAATATTTTTTCAGGTCAGTGCACTCTGCGACGGAATCGACGGCAATGTCAGCCCTTATGTGAAGTTGGATTCCCGGAATATCACGGATCCCAATGCTGTGTACCATGATTTCCGCGCCTGGACGAATGATTCGCGCCCTGATTGGTATTTTGAGCGTATGGTACAGATGCGGTATAGCTCTCGTCGTGGGTTCCTTGGGTATACCCCCAAAGAAATCAGGAACATGGCGGTCAATGGGAGATCAGTTGCTGTATACAACGGGCTTGTCTACGATGTTACCAATTACCTCAGAAACCCCCCTGCTCTCGAGGCCCCCTCCGGCACTGTTGTGGACCCTAGCACGCCGACTAGTTTCATGCACGGAGCTGTTTTGGATGTGTTCAAATTCAGCGGTGGTGGAGACGTTACTAAGCAACTCGATAACCTCAACATCGATAAGGTCATCCTCGCTCGGCAAAAAGTGTGCCTGCGGAATTTATTCACAATCGGCAAAGTCGACAACCGGCAGTCCACACAGTGTCAATTCGCTACGTACCTACTCCTCAGTCTCTCCGTCCTGATGGTTTCCGTCATTGGGTTCAAATTCTTGGCCTCGGTTAATTTTGGAGCGGCTCGTGCTCCCGAGGATCACGATAAATTCGTCATTTGCCAGGTCCCTTGTTATACCGAGGGTGACTCCTCGCTCCGAAGGACAATCGACTCGTTAGCCCAGATGAAGTACGACGACAAGCGCAAACTTCTCCTGGTCATCTGTGATGGTATGATTGTTGGTTCAGGAAATGACAGGCCCACTCCTCGTATCGTCCTCGATATCCTCGGTGCTGACCCGAATCTCGACCCAGAACCATTGAGTTTCTTATCCCTCGGAGAAGGTGCCAAACAACATAACATGGGCAAAGTGTACTCTGGTCTTTACGAGTGCTCTGGACATGTCGTACCGTACATGGTCGTTGTCAAAGTTGGGAAACCCTCTGAGAGGTCGCGCCCTGGAAACCGCGGTAAACGTGATTCGCAGATGCTCGTCATGCACTTTTTGAACAAGGTTTGTTTTTACCTTTTTTTTATTCTTCTTTATAAGTGTTCTAACGTGAAATGTGTATCAGGTTCATTTCAATGCGCCGATGAACCCTCTAGAGCTCGAAATGTATCATCAAATCAAGAACGTCATTGGTGTCAACCCTACTTTCTATGAATATCTTTTCATGGTGGACGCTGATACTACAGTTGATCCTTTCTCCATTAACCGTCTTATTTCTGCGTATGTCCTTTCTTGCTCGGTCATAATTCAATAATTGAGTTTTTGTCAGGATGATTCACGACAAGAAGCTGTTAGGTGTTTGTGGTGAAACTGAACTGGCCAATGCTAAACAATCCTTGATCACCATGATGCAGGTGAGCCTCATCACCTTTTGGCCTGTCACCCTTATACTTGCTAATCTACTAACAGGTATACGAGTACTTTATCTCGCATCACATGGCTAAGGCATTCGAAAGTTTGTTCGGCTCCGTCACTTGTCTTCCAGGTTGCTTTACCCTCTATCGTATTCGGACTCCTGATACCCACAAGCCACTCCTGATCTCTAACCAAATGATTGAAGACTATTCCGAAAATCGGGTTGACACTCTACATATGAAGAACCTTCTGCACCTTGGAGAGGATCGTTACCTCACTACTCTCTTACTGAAGCACTTCCCCTCGTTTAAGACCCAATTCGTCCGCGATGCCCATGCCTACACAGTTGCCCCTGATGACTGGAAAGTTTTGTTGTCGCAACGTCGTCGCTGGATTAACTCGACCGTCCACAACCTTGGTGAACTCATCTTCTTGGAACAACTTTGTGGTTTCTGTTGCTTCTCCATGCGTTTCGTTGTCATGATGGATCTGCTCTCGACACTAACTCAACCCGTCACCGTAGCCTATGTATGCCACATTTTTTTTAATGATTACAACAATAACTCACCGCAAATTATCACAGATCGCTTACTTGATTTACTTGACCGCCGGCCTCGGTAAAGCAATCCCTCAACTCGCTCTCATCATGATTGCCGCAATCTATGGTGTCCAAGCATTGGTATTTGTCTTGAGACGCAAATGGGACATGATCGGATGGATGATCTTCTATATCATTGCCATTCCTGCTTTCTCATTCCTCCTTCCTCTGTACTCGTTCTGGAAGATGGACGATTTCTCGTGGGGTGCTACCCGTCTGGTACTTGGCGAGTCAGGCAAGAAAATGATCGTTCACGTAAGCCGCATTCGGTATGCTTCGTTTACACTGAGGCTAATTTAATCCTTCAGGACGAGGGTAAATTTGATTCTCGAGCAATCCCGCTCAAGTCATGGAGTGACTATGTACGTAAAATTCTTTCCCACTTTGACAACTTATATACTAAATCACACAATAGGAAAATGAACTTTGGGACAAGGAATCAAATCATAGCATCGGCTCATGGGTACCTCCCGTCAAATCGAAGGAAGGATACGCGGAATCGCACACCGTATCTATCTACGGACGAGAAACTCACTACGACCCCAGGAGTTATTCCCCAGCACCATCTCAAGTTGGAATGTACCCGCCCCCGGGATATCAGTCCGGCCGAAATACCCCACAGTCCACTCTTCGCCCTCTGGGTGATCCTAACTTGCTTTATCAACCAGCACCATCCAGACCAGTTACGAACTTCCTCGACATTCCCATTCCAACAACTGGAAGCCCAGACCACTTCAATCTCTCCTCTGGTGAACCCAGTGATGCAGAGCTCGAACAGGCTGTCCAGAACGTGTTGCGTGGTGCCGACCTTAACTCCGTCACCAAAAGGGAGATCCGGCGTCAATTAGAGGAACACTTCGGCATGGATTTGACCGCACGAAAGGCCAGCATCAATTCTGCGATTGACAGGGTTTTGCTTAGCCAAGTTTGAAAAAGGGCTGTTGGATGTTTTTATTTTTTTGGATCACTACTACCTCACGAACTTCCATGATATGAACCTCTCGTTTTACTTTACTTTACTCGGACTATCCTCTCGTTGCAGACACTAGTATCCTTACGTATCTCAGTCGTTTTCTCATCAGGACATTGCATTACACTCATGTTTTCACTCATAATTACATAGAAAATTCGTATCCAATATGAATGCTCAATGTTTTAGATATAATCAATTTTTTGGGCATCAGACAGATGAAATAAAGAATCTGACTTGTTGAACCACCCTGGATAGTGAGTGGTACATTACACCAGTGTTTCAACGACCCGTAAACCTCGTGTAGAATAGGGGAGGATGGGAATAATGTCATAACAAGCAAAATTGATTTATAAATCGCTATTTACCCTTGCCATTGGGTTTACCCTTCCCTTTCCCAAACGACTTGCCCTCGAACCCAGGCCTGGCCTTGGTCTTTGTTTTTCCAACTCCTTTCCGTTTATCGTTCCTTCTCTCGTTTCGCATTGCGATATTATCTGAACGTTTTTTCTGTTTCGCTGCCATTGAAGCCGCGATCTGTTCCTTGCGATCGTCCCTAGTGAAAATATTTTTCAGAGATGCTATCAACAACTTGGACAATGAGGGACGCTCACCATTCTTTTTTACTCTTACTCTTCTCCTTCTCCTTCCTTTTCATGGCTTTCTTGAGCCTGCCTTCGTCATCGTGTACTTTCACGCCCTCCAATCTTGCTTCAGCTCTCTCCCACTTATCCCGCTCTTCGATCGTTTTCCGTTTATCCTCCGGCATCGCCGCTAATTTCTCCTTACGAACGGCCAATTGTTCAAGAGCCTGCTGTGGATTTGCGGTTGTTTTGAGGTGCTGGCCCTTTTTCGAAGATGATCCAGCAATGGAAGAAAATGCAACATTGGTCAAGGTTGCTTGAGGCCCATTCTGTTGCCGAGACGCATATCCATCATCACCCACTAATAATTGCGTCTTTACGTAGAGTCAGAAAATAATATAGAATAACGGGCATAGGATCATACCTTCGTTAAATGTGCCTTATCTCGATGTTCCTTCTTCTCCTTCTCGCCTTTGCCCTTTTTGCTTTTCAGCTCTTCCTCCCGCCGAATCTTCTCCTTTGTTTCTTTCCTCCTCCTCTCGCGCATCGCTGCCCGCTGTCGCCGGCGTTCCTCCAAGAGTTCATCTTTATCATTTGCCTCCATGCCATTCATATTCGTACTGCCATTGACAGAATAGTGTTGACCCCCGCCTCCACGTCGTAGAGCAGCCATACGCGCGTGGAGTTTATCTCGCAGTGATCCTATCCCACCTGATTTAGGCATCGGCACGATGTCAATATCTTCGTCCATTCCCTCGCCAGTACTCTCTTCGTCCAAACTAACATCCACGTCCATGGTGGCAGCATCGTCACCTGAATCACTGCCTTCGTCATCGGATACAGCTTTCCGTTTACCCTTATTAGCGGCGGCTGCCTTCTGGATGTCGATAATAGATTTTTGGTTCGCGGGATCAAGCTAGGTGGGGCGATGAGAAATTTTTCAGCTTCGTTAAGATATCAAACACATACCTTGTCTCGTTTGGCCTTTTTCGATGCTTCTTTTATGGCTTGCTTCGGAGCCTTTTGTTTCTTGCTGTTCTTCTGGTATTTCGATGCAGCCTGAAGACGTTGAGGCGATCAATAATTTTACAAAAATGGAGGTTTCCTAACTTGTTCTTCAGTTTGTTCGGAAACTATGTAGTATTTAGCTGGTATGAGCCTCAGCAGAGATTCAAAAGTATCATTATGTCGTTCCAAGGAAGCTTTTAACGTGCTCGACGCTGTCGGCATTGATGGTGGTCGCTGGTGGAAAGCAAAATTCTAAGGTTAGGGTTTACTCCATAATGGCTGATCGCTCGGCAGCATTATCAAATCCGAGTCCTGCAGTTCACAAAACAGCCATGTCATTCCAAGCCCCCAGAAAAGCAATTCTATTACCAGAGCAGCTCGCGTACTTTCAAACATCAAAGACCCACCAAGACATCGTTTCATACATCGAAGTCCTCAACAAATCAGTAACAGGAGTGAAACTGACTGATGAATGCTCGGAATCACCAGTAAGCATAACAATCTCAGGGTTGAACGAGGTGTGAAGGTTTTGTATAGGGTGTAGTCGCAATCTTGGAGATGTTAGATGAAGTAGAAGAGGTAGCGAATAACACACCTCCGGTAGAGAACTCAGCGTCGAGGTTTGGGAATCCTGCATTCCGGACATTTTACGACAAAATTTCCGAGGTACGAGCTCATCCTAGCCTACAACGCCTGACTTCAAGGTTACTTCGAGGCTTAGATTGCACCGTCGCTCCACGAAACCCTTCCAAGGCTTCCACAGGAAGCCATCGAAGAGGTCTCTGTTTATTTTACCGAGGCTTGGGGGAATCGCGCGCGAATCGATTATGGGAGTGGCATGGAGCTTAACTTCCTTTGTTGGCTGTCTGTATCACCTTCCAGATTGTATTCGGCTCTTCGCTCACCAAAGTCGCGTATGTAGGATATGCCTTGAACGCCTGGGAGTTATTGAAGAAGGAGATCACAGAGCTTTAATCATAAAAGTGTTTTGGAGGTGTATATCTTTGCTTTAGTATTAATTCAGTTTGATTCATGGCCTCTTTCCCTAGGTATATCCAAATAATGAGGATATTACAATCCACGTATTGGCTGGAGCCTGCTGGATCTCATGGAGTTTGGGGTTTGGACGATTACCATTTCTTGCCATTCCTGTTTGGCTCGGCACAATTACTAGGCGCGTTTTCTCTTCACTCCCTCGATCACGTTCTGATTTAGAGTTTCAGGCCATAAATATATTCGGCCAAAATCGATCCATGATGCAGATATTATTGAGGAGTATTCGAAATATTACATTTATTTTGCTTGTATCAAGTTCATCAACTCGGTGGGCATTCATCGTCTCATATATGACTGCCTTTCTCATTTATTCTTTTCTATCAAGATAAAAACTGCGTCACTTCGGTGGCACTCTCCCATGCTGGACGACATCTCAGCGGTATAAATCTCACACCTTATCAGGTGAACTATTCTAATCTACGATAGGTAAAAACGTGGGACAAAGTTAACTCGGGCATGATCAAGATGTATCTGGCGGAGGTTCTCAATAAACTTCCCGTTGTCCAGCATTTCCTCTTTGGTTCTATTCTCGCCTACGATGGACCAGAACCACCCGCTGCGGAAGGTGATAGCGACGACGCCCATCGTGGACACAACCATACCCTCCCAGCCTCTCAGAGAGAGTTCGGATGGGGTGACTGTTGCGGTATTCCCATTCCTTCCGCTTTCGCGGCTGCAAAGGCAGAACAAGGGAAGCATCAACACCAGCCCAGCCTGAGGCTGGCCGGCCCTGGGATACGCCCAGTTCCGTTTGACTAAAGGCCACTCACTAGTCCCGCCCTCCATTATATTCATCATTTGTAGGTTTCAAATATATTTTTCTATAACGTAAAGACCCATCTACCATGTTGAAGCCGTCGATTATTCTGCTTCTTCCAGGCCTCCTTTCTGCTTGTAACAAATATCTCATGACATCCAGTTTATGATCATGCCATTTCAGGTTAATTTACCTCACCTCTACAGAGCCGACGCCACTCGACAACCTACGTTTGAGATGCTATCCAAAAAATTCGAAGGCTGAGCTTATCCTCCAAGTTTCTTGCATTTCGCTGAGCGCAGGGTGCTTTAACGTGGTATAATCTAGTTTTATTTTTTTTTCATCTCGCACGAATAAAGAAGGCTTTGAGAGAACCACCTGATGCCTGTCGATGTGTATGATCTAGAATCCATAAATAGCCTTCCCTCTACACTCCTTATTTTTTGTCCTCGAGGTTTACCTTTGCCCACTGATTTTCACGCACTCAAATCGTGGATTAATCTCGGATACGACGCAGTTTACGCTCATATGCCAACAAGGCTTCAGCCAATTATGTTCTTCCCTCATTGACTTCCCCACTCATGACCACATCCGCACTACAAACAACTCTATGGCGTCAAACGGTGATGTACCACCGCCAAATTTCATTAGAGTTTAAGTTTAACATCACACGAATTAAAGCAAGCAAATATTAGCACAAATGTGGCCAAACGCTGGAGAAATCAATCAAAAAGTGACCCGCTTGGAGTCCTGAAGCGATGATCCAAACCAGAATTGCTTCCGGTGTATGGAAAAGGCAAATTTGACTTCTTCGATAGAAAATGCGGGTCCCCCGCCCTTAAGTTTCATTAGCGTTCAAACTTCGTAGTGCACGCCCCAATCAGCGGATCCAAATGTCATCTACTCCACAAAATGCGTATATCCTAGGCGCCATAATGAAACAGAGGCTTGATATTCAAGCTCAATGTTCACTACACGTCAGTGAGAATAGAGGGCCCGTTTTCGTGGTTTTATTACCGTTAAAGCCATAGCTATACCCGATGGGAGCCCGGGGTGCGCATAAAGCGCAGACAGCATATGGATAAACTCAGTCCGTCGCTCTAAGAAACAATTAGTACTCGGCATTCAACCTCTTCCTACTCACCATGAAGCTTTTGCCTGAATTTCTTGCCCTTCTTGCTGTCAGTGCCACACAGTTCGTCGCTGCAGGCCCCATTGTCACTGGGGAACTGGTAAGCGCGCTATAACGAGTCGACTGGCGAGTCAGAGCACTGATGCCGTACCCCCAGCCAAAGAGATCGGCGGTGGGCGTCAAAACCCTCAAGTGTGATGGCTATACCTACAAGTGTACCGCAGATCTAGTGAGTGCCTAAAATCTTCGGGTGGTTTGATCTATGCCTGACGTACCTAAATACTAGAAATCCGGCGACGGAAAATGGATTGCAGGCTGGCCTACGCCCGTTTCACAGGAAACCCTCCGCTAAGCCCTCTGCTCAGGAGCTCGTAATGTGTATGGTGACTCATTGGAGTTTAGGCTATCATGTCTCCCGTCGACGTTAAGACTTTGTATTGTGACGGGGACACCTACATTTGCACTAGTGTCTTGGTGTGACACTGACAATGTTATTTCCTACGCGCCACATTGTTGATGTCGCGAATAGAACTACGGAGATGGCAACTGGGTCGCTCAATGGCCCACCACTATCGTGTATCAATCCCCATTTGGCGGCGCACCTGGGAATGAGATTGTGAGTACTTCCAGAAAAATGTATCATAGTTCGCCGCCCTCATCTGTTCCTCTTCATAGCGCATCCAAGGTGCTGTTAAAGTCAAATAGTTAACCTGCGATGGAAATACATACAAGTGCACTAGCACATTACTATCCATGTTTTCCCTTGTTTCAACTTGGCCGAACTAATATCTTGGTTCACAGGACCATGGGGATGGGGGCTGGATCGCCCGGTAGGGATCATCTGTTTACCACAACAAGTTAGTGGACAGTAAACGCTTCATTTTTCGGTAGAAACTTCATCGACCGACTCGTTCGTTGGTCCTTTTGGCCCACAGGGGCCTACTGTACGAAATTGGACATCTGTCAGATAAATCAGCTTCTTCAAAGGTGGAGCCGAGCATCGACGTTGGCGATATTGAACTTTAGTATTGTGTCCTGATTTCTATAATACTATTTGTATTATGGTTGTAACAATATCAATGAATTTTCGTATGCCTAACGCTGGGTGAGACACCACATTTAGTAATTCCACTTGTACACTGACCACAGCGCTTTTGTTACACAATATTTTCGTCGATATTTAGAGAGGGTATTGTAGGAAACCTAAGATGCACTGGAGGTGGAACATTGTATTCGCAGGGTGGATCCAGGACTGATGATACAGTAATGCAGGAGCAGTTGATATTCCCAGAATCGATGAAACCGTCATCGTAAACATAGCATGTGTGTATACCTGATCACGATACGTATGTAAACCG
>MU150279.1:228329-255081 GCA_015584075.1 Collybia nuda
TAACCAAACAACTGGTCAACAATACTATCACGCAAAGTCAACACCTTGGGGAATTGCATGCCATCAGCGTGCTAACAAGATACATAACAACTCATTTGAACGCCTCGTCTTCTTGCTTAACTCGGTTGTTTAAATTCCTGTACCAAATCAATATGGACTGGACGCTCTTCGCTCGGCCCTAATTCATGTTGAACTTCCTCAATAAAGTGCGTTCTCTAGTGTATCTATTACAAACATGGTATAAAGGTCACAGTTAATACCAAATAGGATTATTGAATGCGATGATCATACTGTTCCGCTCAACCCAAACCATACATCTAAATCTCGCCATATCCGCTCCTTCTGCCTCTGCCATTCGCCCTTAATCTTGCCTACACAACCTACACAACATCCTTCATCTGTCCAGGGTGCGTCAAGGAGTGCCTGTACACCACATATCGTGTCCCAGATATACGATGCAAATATTCCAGAATCGTGTACAAGCTTCCTGTAAATGCGATGGGTATTTTCTGGACTAGCGAAAGTGCAATGGGCATTATCGCACAATGGTCTAGGTGCGAGTATCTGGGAGTCATCCTGAGGGCACTCGAGTTTGACTTCTTGATCTATGTTGATAGGCGTAGGAACACTAGCTGCTGGCCTGAGGACCCTTGGTGGAGAAAGTGCAATTTCGATCCACCTCGATCCCAATTTCTCACGAGCCTTCGTTAATATTAGGTGATCAGTTGCGCTCAGCGTTCCTGCGGATTTTGAGTCATCGTTATCATCATGAATAACATGGATTTGACCAAATCCCTTCATGCGAACAAGTTCATATAATGCACGTTTCAGTACGGATGGTATAGAACATCGGCGCGCGAGGATGATCGTTTCCGTGGCAAGAGGGATACATGTTGTGGTCACAGAGTCAAGATTAGGCGACCACATATTCTCAAGATACTGTCGTGCCCACGGTTTGAATTTCTCGAAGGACAAGGCTGTGGATGCGCGCAGAATAGAAGCGACCTCCTGGAACGTAGGCTTTGTATATGTATATTTTCTGTCATCGGAAATTAGTTGCGCGATACCAGGATCGCAACGATGCATACATTGAATCGTCCAATGCATCTAAGAGTGCTGCGAAGTCTTCTGCACTGACGTCCATTTTGTCTAACACAACTTCTATAGCTGATTGCCCGTCCTCAGGGGTGTTTTGCTCGAATATTTCACGGAACCACATGCTCAATCTCGCCAACCGGCTCTTGTGTAACTTGAACCTAGTTGTCCCGGCCCTTATGTATACATCCCCTTCTTCCCAGTGCGTTACATGATTGCGGTAAAGGCGTGGATGTTTATTCTTCCGAATGTGCGCATTAGACGCCGTACTAGGTGGAGCCTCTGACTCATGAGCTTTGCGTTTTCGAGCGGCAGGAGAAGGAGCGGATGTTGAAGTTGGCTCAACTAGTGCTGTCTCGACCGAGGCGACTTCTGTAGGTCGTAAAAGGCCCATCAACTCTGAGAATTCAAGCTTAGCAGTGTTCTTTTCCAACCAGAAAGTGGTTTGTTATGGCTGAAATTTTAGGTTAGAAACACGTTTTTAACCTCGACCCTTGATCCACTGAGGTAAATATTCAATATTTAAAGTTTCGTGACTGAAAAGCCCGAGAACTTGAAGCTTGAAGACACAGCCACAGTCATGGATTGGTGACCAGTTCTTTCTTGCTCTCACCACGACACCAGCGATTCAAGGAGGCAATCGGCGACAGATTTCCCCGTTGAAAGTTGGAATCAGTTTACCACTCTTGGACCTGTCTTTCTGCCTAACAAGGCATCATGCGGCAGTGATTCAAGACCACCCATATTCTCTTCTACTGTTTTCTACAGCTCCGACAGAGAATAAATTGGAATCAAAAACAATTTACTGTCAAAGTCACCAAATTGCAGGTGAAAGAAACATGTCCTAGGGTTTATTTTTCCTTTCTCTTCAATATTTATTTATGTAATTCTCTTCAGACAAGAAAAAAAAGCGAGAGAACTTGGGGAAACACGTTATTCAAATTTTAAAATACGTCATCTAATTTTAGAAAACAATGGACCTAAACATGACGTCATCGATAATTCTGAACCCCAAAACTCGTATAAAAGAACTCGCGTCCAGAATCGACGCGTTATTCCAAACCCCCACTTTCCACCTTACAAAATCCCATTTTTATTACTCAAATGTCGACCCCCGGTTTCTCAATCAATTTCGCCAGTGAGTACATAACTTTAATCCTACAGACTATTTTCATTCACGCGCATTGTCAAAGAAAAATGTATTGTCGTCACTGGCGGTAATCGCGGCATTGGTTACGCATATACAAGGGCTATGGCCCAAGCAGGCGCCAACGTGGCCGTCATCTACCGGTAAGTGAATTGTCATTTATATCGTCTTGAAGATGTTGCCGTGGATTATGACCTGTTGCACACAGGAGCTCCAAAGACGCTGAGCAAGTTGCAGAGAAAGTTTCCAAAGAATTCGGTATTAAAGCCAAGGTATATATATGCGCATTCCGAATTCGGTTTAGTATTCTTATCCTACTGACTCATCAAGGCTTACAAATGTGATGTGTCCGATACTGAACTCGTGAACAAAACAATGCAGCAAATCAATAACGAGATGGGGCCTATCACGGGACTTATCGCGGTTCGTTCAATTTGCCCACTCCATCGTCCACTACGCAGCACCCACATATTTCTCAGAATGCCGGTGTTTCAGTCCCGAAACCGGCGCTTGAGCTTACCTACGAAGACTTTAAGACGGTCTATGATGTCAACGTCTTTGGAGTGTTCAATACAGCCCGTGCTGTCGCAAAGTTAGTCAAATTTCTCGTATGAATTACTGAGTCAACCATGTTGCGCAGGTTATGGCTCGAGAAAAAGCATAAAGGCGGCTCAATAGTTATCACATCATCCATGAGTTCTCAGATCATCAATCAATCAGCGATGAATGAATCTCTCGCTCAAGTACGAGTTATTTATAAATTTGGTGCACACATTTAATGCTCGGTCAGGTCTTCTACAACTCGTCAAAGGCGGCTGTATCGAACCTGACCAAAGGTCTTGCTGCTGAATGGGCAACCCATGGAATTAGAGTGAATGCAGTATCCCCGGGATATGGTATAATTATGGATTTATACGCATTCCACATGTTTACGCACCTTCGTAGTAAACACTGACCAAACTTCGCACATGGACAAGAAAGTGCGCGATTACCAGGCTAAGGCGATTCCTCTTCAGAGATTCGCGGAGGTTCGGTTTTTTGTAAACTTGGCGTTTATATTAATGGGCTGATTTGGATTTTCGAAGCCCCATGAAATGACTGGACAGGCACTTTTACTCCTTTCTGATCATGCGAGTTACATGACTGGTGGGGAGTACTTCGTTGACGGGTGAGTCACTAAAAATTTGTCACATTTTTGGAAAGGTGTTCTCACGCTACTCAACAGAGGGCAACTTATCTGGTAAAATTGCATAGTTCATAGTGTGTAAGTAGTTGTGTAAAGTCTAGGCAAAATTCTTTCTCGTGACGCGACGCGACTATTTGGTTCTGTTTGGAAAGCTCCATCACATGCCCATTACGATTACTTACTCATGTGTTCCGAGGATGACCTAGATAGCTCCAACAACCATGTCGCTCCCAACTATACACACCATGCTGATTGGCCCACATCCTGTTCCAATCATTGACCCAGGTATATGTGAAATATTCAGCTCAATACCCGACCAGCAGCAGCAATTTTTGATATCAGAAATTCAATCATTCATCGAACAAGTCGAACTCGATGGATCGATCATGCATCTGCTTCGCCTGGGAGTTCTGACGCCCGAGACCATGAATGAGAAATATCGTAAAAAAGATCTTCTTCTCACGATGGCATATTGGCAGCTCACACAGTTCTATCGGGTGAGCTATAATTTATGGAAGCGGGTGCTTGTATCCCTCACCTGTCCTAGTATTCGACGCCGTCAAGAATATCTGAAGCAGTTCCAGCCCTCAGAGTCGTTATTTCGATACACAAGCGCCTTAATCCAAGTAATCGAACCATCCCTTTAGTCCCCTTGGCGCATCTTGGGGTCGCCTTGTCCCGAAGTCGCAAACATGATGATGAGGCCCTGGAAATCCTCAGGAAAGTCTTATCAAGACCATATAACGCATTTGATTCGTTCGAAAAAATCCTCCTGTGGCCGAGAGCAGAACTAAGTAGGTTGTTGAGGAGGTTTGGTAGAACGGCTGAAGCTAAAAAACATGAGGATCTTCTCCGGTACGTCAGCTCGTGCATAACCCTCAAGACCTAATGGATGAGCTCAGCTCTGCGACCCTAGATCCTGGATGCTAGACCATTCCGATACGGTGACTTTTGACGAGTTCGACACGCTTGTGTCAGATGATACGGACTCGGGGATCAATTACATCCTTGCGCACGAAGACATGAGGGACTTTTTTAACGCGGAACCAAACATGAACTCGCTGCTTTCCCAGTTTTGAATAAGTTAGAGCTATCTTAGCAGACAGGTTGGCGGCTGATTAGTATGCAAGGTATGTGTTGATACCCTGGACGGTTCACCCACTCGCATCGGACACATAAGATATACATATATATTTGTATCACCCAAAAGTAATTTCAAGATTTTTTTCATGAATGTAACGTCCAGTATCAAATCCTTGAACTGGCATAAACGTTAACAATCAAATCCGAGGGCCAACTGGGGAGAGATGACGCTCTTCAATTTCTAGGGAACGCCTAAATTATTGAGGATCTAGACTCGACAATGTTCGGGTTATAAGGAGATTCTCATATCCTTGATCACTCTCCAGTGCTGAGAATGTACTCTGTAGGCTTATCTTAATAATGCTTCAGGCACGTGGGGCAGCATATCCTGGAATACATTGAGAAAGCCACTAGGAAATTTCGTCGTCGAAATTTGATAGAGAGTAAAAAATTTAGGGCCAAAGCTTAATTCATTAAAATGGGCACATACCCTCGCAAGCGAACAAGTCGTAGGTCCAGTCCAGCCGACACCTTTGATAGGTGTGCCAAAGCGAGCTTCTTAGTGTTCAAGTTAGAGAGATTTCTTACCACCACACATGTCCCACTAAGACGGTACACAGGAATTCATTGAATTGTACACTGTAGTAATGAAGGATATTAGTACTTACTGCTTGAACGGGACCACCGGTAGAGATAGTTGTGTAACAAGGAGTGTGTGTTGAAGTTGTTGAGGATTGAGGGGTAAGAGTGATAACTAAAGCGGTCTGTATTATACAAATATTGGTATTTATATATTGCATACATGAGTGAGTACATACAGATCCCGTCGCGAGGATCGCAGAGGTTGGGACGGGAATAAATTTAACATTTACGATTATTTGGAATCATGAAGGAAACACTGGCGGAAAAGAAAGCCGGTAAAGTACGACACACGACTCAAGAGGCTTGTTTTAGTGGTCACGGTGTTAGAAACCGGATCGGGAGGAGAAATGCGGGGTAATCATCGGATTCCATCGTGGTCAACGCATCGCAGCCGACTGAACCTCTGATCAACGCCAAGCAACGGGAGACGGGTCCGAGACGTTGGTGTATAATAACTCCGCAACGAGCGACGATCATAGGGATGTATTTTGGGTGGAAAAGGATAGGTCTGACAAAATAAGGGTTCCGTGTATTCTATGAACTCAAGCAAGGAGCGACGTAACCAGGAAGGCATTGCGAAAAATACTTTAGAAGATCGAAGAATTATGATGAGTGTATAGAAGCCCTGGAAATATGAAAGTACTTACTTCGCTGTAGGCATAACATATTTGTCCGGGAGGACAGGGTTGCCCGTTCGATCCGGGACCTAGGACTAGAATTCAGGCGCTTGTCCTCTAGAAAAAGTGGAAACAGGATACTAACCACCACATTGATCATACTATGAATAAGTTAGAGCCGTTTGTGAGTTCAGTGTATAACCGCGAAAAGACATGACTGACCTGAGTGGCCGGTCCGGTAATTACTGTAGTAAAACACCCAGGCGCCGACGAGGTTGGGGACCATGAAGGTGACGAAGTGGATGACTCCGCTGCCTATGTATACGATGAATGGGTGTTATGATAAATACAGAATCGCAATAGTACATACAGAACAGGTAGTGAAAATGGCGCAGGCCAACGCAGTACCGATCAATTTGAAATTCATGGTGGTGAATTGAGAGTATTATGGCCTGATTTTAGTCGCGGTATCCACTATAACAACGTACGTCCTTATGAAGCTCGCCTCTTATCGACGGCCTACGTAGCGGGCCATGTCGGATGAGAGCTGCCGGATGGTCCGGCCCGTCATAGATAGTCGTCTCCGTTGAAGTCTCGCTTAATCAAAAGTCTTGTTGTTGGGATAGTTATGGAGATCAAGTCATAAGGTGATGGGACTTGGGCCGAGAAATTCGAGACGTCACTTGAGCATGTCGGATGCAGAATTATGGCTAAATTTTGTTTCAAATCAAAGTATGCTACAACTGTAAAATATATGATTGAGGGAGCTCAGGGACATACAGAAAACATACGACATTGTTGTGTATCAGCGGCTCGGCGACTTGGACAGCTGTGATTAGAGGATGAGATAGATATGGACGGCCGAAATTCGAATATCTAAAATGCAGTGCTTTAGTCGATGAGTTTGGTAACGGATGGATCTAAATTGACTTTTGGGAGAGTTGAGATCCTGACTCCAGCCATGGAAATGTATTGGGAGCCTTAATCATCACGTCGATCGCGAAGTTCATGGTGAACAACCCGTGAAAGATTACGGCGCGTGCCCTGGCAGGTTCATCACTTTTTGGAAAGAAAATTAGAGCCTAATCTTGGTCCATTAGCTGATTTAGGGGATTTACTCACAGCTAGATACTAATTGCCACGCCTCCGAGCAACAACTCGTTGCTGCGAAAACACCAGTGTCCGTTGAGCTTCAAAGTTGGGGTCTAAGAGACAGGTCGCGTCGCGTTCTTGGCAGTGGTTAATAGATGGCCACTGGGATTTGACGTGGTATATCAGATGTATCCACAAAAAAACTGTTGAAGGCAGATACTATTAGTATGAAGAGTCGTGCTCGGTGCCAAGAAAACCTTTGTGCGTTGGATAGAAGGAAAGTTGAGGAAAATAGGGACAAATAGAAACTCCTTTCAAGTTCGTGAACACTACGAAAATGCCGTCTTTACGTTGCTCCCAAGTAAAGTGGGGAGTCTACATCCTAATTGCCCAATTCACGTATTTCTTCCAGGTTTTATAATGGCGGATGAGATGGAGGCTGTACCGTCAATACCGACAGTTACTTTCGCTCACAATGGCGTACTCAATAATCAAGACCTTATGGGCCAGGTTTTCAAGCACCTTGACGATAATCTAGAGTTTGAAAGTACACGAAAGGAACAGCTATTATGGGCCGGCATGACATGCAGGACGTTTTTGAATCCAGCCCTAGACGTGCTATGGAGATCAATGCATTCCATTATGCCTTTGTTAAAGGTGCTACCGTCCTTTCAATTAACGAACGGGTCCTCTTATGTGAGCTACCATGTCGGATCGAATTTAATATAAGGCAAACATCTCCACAGGTCCTTCGTGGAATTAAAAATGAACACTGGGCCCGGTACAGTTATTATGCGCGTCGAGTTCGAGAGATGGTTTTTGACCCCGAGGAAGACGACGAGTTCAACATGATTGCAAATCATACGATCCTTCGACTAGCTCATCTTTTGCCCGGCCCCATGCTACCCTCTCTCCGACGATATCACGCGCCCAAGGTCGACGCAGATATCCTGTTCATTCACCTCCTCTTTCTCTGTCCCTCCCTCGAGCATCTTGAAATGGAAAATTGCGGCGAATTCACCTCTTCCGCCGTCGGCACCTTATTGTCTGCTATAGGAGAACAGCAATTGTCGTTAAAACACCTGATGCTTCGGGGGTCATTGTCAAGATCGACTTTGACATTCATCCCCCAGCTAACGCGCCTCTGTTCCCTCGAGATCATGGGCAATGGTCAATTTATGAATGTTGATCTTATTGAAAAATTCGGAACCCTTGAGTGTTTAGAACATCTCGTTCTCGATCTCGAGGCCGCCCCCTTGGTCCGTGGAATACCCCTTTGCGCTGAAGGCGGCTTTCAGAGGTTGCGGAATTTGCATATTATCGGTGAATTCTCTTTAATCCCGGATGTGTTGGTGCACATATCATCCCCGTTTATGGAATCTCTGACCATCGTCGCACCACCTGGACTGCTATCTATGGCCTTTCCCCTTGCGTGTAGCACCCTCATGTATACATTAAGCCGCAAATGGCTACATTCATTACGAAAGGTTAAAGTTGATCACCATGGGTCTACACACTATGGAACTCTATCTATGATCTCCTTGCATCCTCTTTTTCTTCTTCCGAATATAGAGTCCTTGGTGGTGGAAAACTACTCTTTACGAGTCTCGCAAGACGATATCAACAAAATCGCTGCAGCGTGGCCTTGTCTCGTAACACTGAAAATTCCTTACAACGATGACGATTTTCGCCCTGATTTGCCGACAATTACTTGCCTATCCGAATTGGCCCGGCGGTGTCCCCGACTGGAGACACTCTACCTACCTATAAATGTAGATGCAAACCCCGGCCGTGCCGTCCCTCAGCCAGTACCGCACAATCTCAATACTCTAGGGATCACTAGTTTCTCTCGCAGCATCGAAATCATGGACGTGACATCAATATTGAGTTCCGTCCATCTCACAGCTCGTTACCTTGACTGTCTGTTTCCATGCATAAAGGAAGTGAAATGGAACCACTACGGCACTAGAGGAAACTTTTGGTCGGTAGTTGGTGATGTGATTCGAATGCTACAAGAGACCAGAGTGGAGGCACTTAGAAACCCTGCCCTTAGTCTTTAACCAACAACTACGCGAGAATAGGCCTTTCCCTGCCATTCAATTCCAATTGTATCCTTATAAATATCTTTCCAATGTCCTACAAACCTGTATCCCCGGCTTGTCCATATGTATATTTCCCCACATATTTTGTAGACTACTTTACCTTACTTCTTGCAGCCTTGGATTGAACATGTAATAATCAACGTAATCCACCAAAACATTTCATTTTCCAAATTCCACAACCAAGAGGACATCCACGAAAGAGAAGGCTATAAATATAAGCTAAACACCATCCCAGCCAGTTTAGATACTTCACAAGCCTCATCCCCGCACCACACCAACCGTAACCTCCGGTCCGCCTCGAATGGATTTTCCCAACTTCCCTCCGCCCAACGCACCAGCACATTTCTCCCAGGCCCATCGGGTAAGCTTTAGAACCTCGTCATCGGCGAGGTCGTGCCGCACATGAAGCTCCATCGTCACCACGAGCGATTCCACAGTTGCTGCTTGGCCCGCCCCGGTTGTCATTGTTGAGTTTATCGCCGGCGTGGGCGTGAGCTGCCAGATATGGGGTGCTGGGAGGTGCAATACTTGAGGGTGCCGTTCAACCTGTGACCACCAAGGGTATGTCAGCCAGCTAGTACTGGTGAGATACATATATAACGTACTTCTCGCATGGCTCTTAGGAACGCCTCCATTTTCCCACTGGATGCCCCTCTTGGTGGTGACGTCTGCAACAGGACAGTTCCTAGCACAACAGATGCGCGGTACGCGACATTGAACGTCACAACGGTAATTATTGTCGCTAATATCAGATCACATGCACGATGTTGGGATCTGGTCAATTGTGAGTATTAGGACCCGTTAAGAGAGGTACTACACATACTTGGGGATGAAGAGGGCAACGGCTAGAATTGCTATACAGAAGAAGAGAGGACTAGAGGTGAAGGGGTTGGATATCATGATCCCGAAGGTAGATGTTGGTGGTGGGTCATGGAATTGTGCGCGAGAAGAGGAAGATAAGGAACGGATGAGTGTCCTTAGGCCAGGGATCCGATTGCCGGTAACTGAGGAAGCCCAACTCAGACTCGCGGTTGATGAGTAAAAAGATAACGATACGTACTACTGACGATTTTTGCGTGATTATTGTATAAGATAGAAGTAGCGATAACGGAAATGAGTGTGATACAAGCTAGCATGACTGGATATTCGATTCTGTGTCAATGTGTGAATGGTCTGTACCAACAATAGAGGATGACACAAAACGTACCCCACTAGCGATTCATCCTCATCACCGTGGTGATGGTGATGTCCCTCTCCACCTCCGGCGCTGAGGAGCAGATGCTCAACAGTCTCCTTGCAAACATACACGGACGAGAACATCAGATAAACTGCCTGAGCAAACATGAAGACGGTCTCCACAGGCGCATTCCTACTCCAGAATTTCAGTAAAACACGGCATCACAGGGAAAAAGATATACACACCCGTACGATCGTCGAATTTTGCTCTTCCTCACCCCTGCCTTCGCATGTTTCAGATCAAGCCAGTTAGGCAACACGCTCCCTAGCCCAACACCAAACGCATCGAACACCACCCAGTACCCAAGACCAGTCACCGCCAACGAGCCGATCTGCTGTCCGCACACCCACAACCATGCACCCAAGATAAACTCCAATACCCCAACCGCAACTGCACCTGGTGGTTTCTTCGATTCCTCGTGATCGTCGTCGTGCTGGTGTTGATGTTGGTGCTGATGTTGGTGGGTATGCACATGCGTTTCTCCCATATGTTGCAGTTCAAGCTCCTGGTGCCCATTTTCTGGAAACGTCGTCGTCGTCGCCTTCGCCGACTGTGGGAACGCAGACATAGGTGTCCACGGGGACACAGGCACGGGTGTAGGCTGTGTATGCAGCTCCTCGTGTGGCGGGGATGCGGGCCGGCCATTAGCGCCCGGCTCGAGGAATGAGAAGAAGTTGTGCGACATTGAGTGCTTGTGGTGGTGCCCACGCCGCGACGTCGTCGATGTAGGCGTATGACCTCCCGTCATCAACTCTGGTGTCGGGAGCTCTTCGGAGCCTGGTGGACGTGCCCCGAAGGTAAATCCTGCTCCGAGAGGCGTAGGTGGTGCTTTTCGACGAGACCCGGGGAGACTGATGCTGGAACCCGCAGAGGGGACTGTGCTGATTGGTGCCTCTTCATCTACTCGGACTTCAAGCTCCTGACTACCGTCTTCCGAGATGGACGTTTGGGGTAATGACCCCGGACGCGGGAAGAATACAGAAAGGTTCCGCGAGTGCAACCGTTGGTGCCTACGGGACGGTTTCACAGCAGGCTGAGCCGCAGCGCCGGCATCTGGTAACGAATGAGACGCTTGTATCTGCGGGGGAAACGCGTAGAGCGTCGGGGACGATATAGACCCATTCTGCGGGAATGATGATGCGAGGGGGGAGTGGACGGATGGTGAGAACGATGTCGATGAGATCGAACGGGTCCTGGAATGGCTGCCGGGCCCCGGCTGGCCAGGCACTGGAAGGTTGAATGAAGACCGGAATGGAGACGATGGGTGTCCGTTGATCCCGTTTGGTGGTCGGTGAAGGTTGAAGCCGTTGCGAAATGGGCCTGCAGAGGGCGGAGCACCCATACCCACCGATGAAACGCTGCGTGTGTGGCCCTGCGTTGGCTGCATTGGGGTCGACTGAACACGATTCCGAGGGGGAGGTGGCGCTGATATAAGAGGTGCTGTTTCCGCTGGATGCTCAACCATGGGCTGAGCCATAATTATGATATTTTCATCTTCGTCCTTGCTGGACTTCCGGCGATGTAGATTATGCAGGTCCATGACCGTCTGTTAACTTGTAAGGAATGTAGTAGAGAGCGTGTCGATTCCAGGGGTACCAACGGTCGAAATTTTAAAAATTTGGGGCTAGAAAGTCGGATAGAGAATTGGAAGAGAGGTTCTAATTTGATATTTGGGCGTTTAAACATCTTCTGGGCAAAGATAAATCCACTATACGCACAAACGTGTCCCTGACCCTCTGTTCGCAGAAATAGACCGAACTCCAGGAATTCAAACCTTGGGGGGTGCAGGTCAACTGATATTGTGACTACAGGTTCAGAACAGCCATTAGGTGCTTTAAAGCTTGAATAAGAGAAGAAACCATTACGGCACTCACAATTCTGTCCTGAAACCTGCTCGTAAAATCCCGGACTCAAATAACAAAACAGCGCAATAGCTCCTCAGCGTCCAGATATGTTGCGTTTTCCTTCAACCTAACCTTCACGGCTTGGATTTCGAAGTACCCAAGTAGCAAGAAGAGAAGAAGACGGACTGATTGCTGGCAGCAAGTTTGGGCAAGGCTCAACCCTTGGCTCACGTGTATTTCAGTGGCGCCAAGCTTGGACCATAATTACAGTCTTGATTTACAGTAAATCCAACAAGTGCTCTTTCGATCCATCCATACCTCCGAAGACTAAATCTCGTCAAGACTCCAAGTAAATGCGGAATTATTATCTTTTTAACAAGGCCTGAGCCTGTTTCTGAACCTCCGATGTTTGACAACAAATTCGCGGCGAATGTTTCCATATATCACCATTTTCGAGGTGGGCACACCGCGAGCGAGTTGCAAGTCAGTAATATGGCGAGTGGTCGTCAGGACACACTTGTAAGTACTCCTTCATGATGATATATCCAAAAAACTATAATCGATGAAGGCGCCCCACTCCTACTATAGGTCTTCACGCAAACTCGATGATGATCTGGCAGCGTCGAAGCTCAACTTGACTTTAATTACGAACTATGAGGCTTATTCCAGGAACCCCGAATTATGGGGGCACCACTGAGGTCCCGGACCCAGAACACACTCCCGCGAAGCGCGACAGGAAGCGCCTACATAACTCGGGTCGCTGTGGCTAAAAGAAAATGTGATGTTATGTCATTGCCATATCACAGTGCGCGCTATCATCGAAGTGCAACTCGACTCCACTCTCTAAGATATGCTATCAATAAGAATCTCCGGGTGCTCTTGATGACCAACAAATCACCACCAACGGATATGAATTCACTCATATCTTCTATCTCTCAATTCTAATCTTGAAGTTCAATTTACTCTGACAATACGTATATCAATGAAAATAATGGCTTCTATATAATCACAAATCTATCGCATCATTCTCCGCACCAGATGGGTGAGATATCTACCAATGCGATTCTTACAAAGAAGATGCAAAAAGCGACGCCACCGGGGCCGCAATGGGGAGCGCATGTGTGCCCAGCGCGCTACCTGGTCCGGGGATAACATACCCCAATATCCTACAACGTCTAGTCCGAATTCACGAAGTGCAGGGGGACGTTCGAGATCGGTGGCAGTGAGTTCAGAAAACATATCGTCGAAGAAGCACAAAGCTTGTTGGGCCGTTAAACGCTTCTCTACCTCCCATGTCAGCATTTTGTCGGTCAACGGGACCAGGAAGTAATACATGCTAGATAATGTCAACCGTGTTAGTGGGGCTCGAAAAAACCTAACTGATGACCTACACCAGTGATCTGAACGAGACTCAACCCAAGTAGAGCAACATCACAGGCGAAAGGGTCAAAATCATACTGTCCCAATAGGAAATCGTCCAATAGATCGAGTTCATCGGTTAGTATAGGAAAATCTTTATAGCTTAGGCGGTCTATACCGGCTGGGACAATTCTCGATAGGTCGAAGTCATACAGAGCGTATTTGGCACGACCGTCACGCCGTAGATTGGGTCTCATCTCAGAATCCCACTCCTCGGATATCGGGAAGTGATTTATTAAAATATTCCGGTTAGCAATATCCTAACAATTCTTCAGACCAAATTTGAAGGGAGAGAATCGACTATTACCTGGTGGACGATCCTGTACCCGTGTAAGGACACCAGTCCTTGCAATAGCGAACGAATATACACCAGTATCTCGCCCACGGTATTAGACCAGGGTTTTCTAGGATTCATACCCCAACTTTAACTATGGGTCAATTATTTCAAAGAACGGTGTATAAAAATATCCGCAAACCGAGGCATCACGACCAACCAATGACCACCAAAAGGGAGTAGGTCAATTATAGGTATTATTCCAGGTACAGCGTTTTCCGCAAACAACTTTTGCTTTTTGAAGAGAGTTTGGAGAACCTGAATCTCTGACTATTAGAAGCGACCAATTTAAGGGCAACATGGCGGTGATAATGATCTTGTCCAAAGCATACGCGTCCCTATATGTGCAACACATAAAGGCTTGAATAATTTTATATTATTTTCCGACTCACCACTGAATCTGAAGCATACGGTGGTGGATTCATTTCCAACACTTCGTTTGGATCAGCGGCTTTATCATAAAAAGCGTATGGGCCAGGGGAACTCGACGCTGTTTCTACAATATTCACAGAAGGCCACATCCAACACCAGTGCAATGTTTCGTTGTCATAAAAACCAAATTCATACATGGTATAACCATATTTCTTGAGCCAAGGTCGAACCACAGAATCCCAAAACTTGAGCCTATGAGGGAGGTTGAATTCAACACTCATTGGAAGGATTGATCGGTCCAATGAGAATGGAATCTAAGGAATTTAGCTTCACCAGATTGAACAATCCAGGGGAGCACATTTACCTGGATGCTATCGAGAGAGTTGTCATCTGACATACTCGAAAACGTCGTGTGAATGTAAACCCCAGAATCCACCACTGGTTGGCAATTTGGAACCTTGGATAACTGCAGTTAAGTGTGGGCAATATCTTTTACACAATATATACGGAAGTTGGCTTTGAGCCTCAAGTTTTTCCTCAAATCAACCGATATCATGTGATCGCCTTGTTAATGGCCCTGGCCCTGGCAGCCCAAGATTGACCAAGGCCTTTACACGACAAGTGTTGCGAGAGGACAGCTATTTTTCGTCTTTATATCAGTCCAATTCCGCGTTGCATATTTCCTTACGGTCTAGCAATATCTGTTTACATCACATAAAAGAGATACAATTCACATTGATAATAATACAACCAACCCGATTCCTAACCGTATTAAAATTGTGAATGCATCATCCCCATATTAATCCCTTGAAAGGTCACGTTAGATGGTCCGAAAAAATCTGACATATCTGCATGCCCTAGAATGTGGTTTGGGTCTGTGGCTCCCTCGTCCGATATCAAGGCCTTGAGTTCACTATGTTGTACAGTATATGGGTGGCCCAGGAGCCAGGATCTGAGATTACAGGTGTTGGAATGGCGTTAAGACAAGAACAAAACAACCCACCGGATGTGACTCTCCTGTGCCTCTGCTTCAGCCATTTTACCAAACCGCCTCAACAGCCTACTGTATTCTGCCCTTCCCCACAATGTATTCTTCAAGTTCTGGTCTGGTGTTAGATCTGCAGCGGCCAATGCTTGTTCGAGCGTGTTGAGTGCTTCATCATCGTGCTTGCGACTCCTAGACAGTGCTACGCCGAGATACAACATGGGAACAACATCTTTCTTGACTGCTACATCCGGGTTTTCGCGTTGGTATATCTCCGATACAAACTGGATTGCGGGTACCGCCTCAGCGATTCTTGACGGTGTTGAAAACTGGACCCTTGATCATTAAGGGTTCCATGCATACGATTCTCAGCTCACCCGATAGAGTTGGGCAAGCTGCCAGCAGCATTTCTCCAAAAGGTGGTCCTTCTTGATATGCTTCTCATCCATGTTCTGCGGCGACAAAACCCCAAGATGGAGGAGGTGCGGGATTGACCCGTCCGCTTTGACCTCTTCGATGAAATCTTCCAGTTGGGAAACTAGGCCTCGTTGATCTTCATCAGAAATAATATTAAAAATCCTGGGAATCCTCGAGTCAATAAGTACAACAGGGGTTGGGCCAAGTAGGTCAGTCTGGACAGTGGGCATAGACATGATGGTGGTCAAGGACAGAAAGATCGTATATCATGTGACACACAGCCGAGGAAAAGTAAATATCACACAACAGACGCGTCGCGTGAAGTTTTAGGGTTTATCTCGTGCATAGATGATACCACATCCTCCTTTGCAAAACTTCGCGTCTATCGTTTTTCATAAATTATATGTTCAAAAATCTCCGAAAAAGAAAACAATACTATCCATTCATGTCGGGTAATCACGCATTTCCAAACGTTTCGCAACAAATAACTGCCTTGTAGTTTTAAATAGCAAAACAAATCAACTACAATCATGGAAAAAAACTATGCTCCCTGCAAGGCTCGAACTTGCGACCTCAGGATTACTGTACAATGTATTGTACATCATATTTCTATGAGACCTGCGCTCTAGCCAACTGAGCCAAGGAAGCTTATAAAGTCCTCACAAATATAGAAGTTTCTCTCCGGAGGAAACGGTTCCATAATGTGCTGAATCTTTACTGCAAAATGACTCGAAACGGCAACAATTTTTTAGACGGGGGCAGCATACAAGCGCGGCCGGATCAAAATGCTATTCGTCACCGCGTGGTTTGTTTTTGCTTCCTTTTCACCTCCTGTATTTTTTTGCCCGGCATTACTCAGGTCCTTGGTCCCCGGCGAAAGCACTTACGTTGGAAGAAAGTACGTACACTACAGTTTGGTCCATTTTCTCTCTTAGACAAGCCTAAAATCAGTATCTTTGCGAAAATTCCTTGGGCTACACGACACGCGAAATTCTAGGACCGGGGATCACCAGAGATAGCGAGCCCGAAGCAACATTGAAGGTCCATTTTATATGGCGAACTTACGTGGCCCTTTTTTGTTCCGGATACCAGTGCCCTTCTCGTGGTGCATGTCCTAGCCCCCATAGATGCACCAAGGTTTTTTCAATAAGAAGTTTCGGGACGGGTGGGGAGATGAACCATAAAGCTTAAAGTCGTATGTTCACTTCAATCAAACATGGGTATATGCGCGATCGTTATACATATTTCGAGGTATGTAACCACTTTACTTGAATTTTTTTTCTTTCACTTACCTACACGGCCTGACATCAAATAGGAAAAAACCCATGGATTACTTGGGCAATATACACTGTTATACAGATAGACCCAATTACGCTACCACCATCATCACTACGCCCTCGGATTGTGAGCAGGATCCAAACCGTCGATACGGATGGCCTGAAAAGTGTGAATCATAATTTCAACCTTATCCCATGGATATGATTCAATCATCACTGTTGCTCTTCGCAATGATTTAAGGGACGAGAAAAGGCGGTCGATATATCGAGCGACAAGGATCAAACTTCGAAAGTCTGGCGCTGTGTTTGACCCACCAAGGGCCAGCGTCTCCAGCTGATGTTGAGGTGACGGCGACATAGGAAGCGGTGGGGTGATTCCAATGTCGAATGGTAATTGAAGAAATCGCAAATTCGGGCACAAGTTGGCCAGGTGTATGAGAGTTGTAAAGGAGACATCAGTAGGATCCTCAGGATCTACCGGGAGGCAAAGCGATTGGAGACACGGCCATGCCAATGCGTATTGCAGAACATCTGCACTCGACGTCAAAAAGATAAACGACCTGATCTCGACGCTTCTGAGATGGCTAAGTTGTAGCAACGGTGAGAGTACATGTGTTGGCAAGATGTCGTGTTCATAAAGCCCTTCATGATCCAAAGATATACTGCGCAGCTTGCTCCAACGACTGCTTATCAATTCCAACAAGCTCTTGCACTGTTCTTCCCACCCGGATGGGTGAAGTCCTACGGGTGCGACTAACTGCACCCCCTCCAAGTTGGGTGTCTCGATCTGGGTGAGGACATCTCGGGCGATTGAATATGAAGCATTCAGCCGAAGATTTCGGAGCTGCAAAAACCCTCCCTCAAGCTTGAATTGTACATACGACGACGAAGAGAGATCTATACTGAAATCCGACAAGGATTCCAGCGTTCCTATCTGGCGTAGGAGATCGGCACTGATAGGCATGGCTATCCCTGATAAATTCAGAGAACGCAACTGTTTCAACTCTGGTATAAACGAGAGCGACTGGTCAGACAACCAACCACTCATGGAAAGATGTTTCAAGGAGGGCACACCCTCCACTAAGGTGGAAAGGAACGTCCCGATGGCCTCATCCTCAATATCGGAGATCTGGTGCAACTCAATGTACTCGATTGTCGGAGAAAGGAACAGAAAGTGGATGAAGAGCCCCGGAGCTTGAACTTCGGGACAAATAAAGCGACGTAGAGCCGGGAGGAGTGGCGAAGTCCACAGTTGTGCGATGCGGACCCGAGTGTGGAAGGCTAATTTGCAGTCATCGCCGTTATCGCCTTTGTACGTGAACTCGCGTACCCGATAAGCGTAATAGTTGTAGCGTTCCCAATCCTTGGGTTGAATCGTCCCGCGAATAACCTTCCAAAGGCCTCAGCTGTGTGAAGCTACGGATTCAACACCACAGGCTCACATATGTGCCATTGTTCGAATGGAATGGTCCCAACAGCTTTAACAACGGTATCATGGACTTCATCGAATACCAGAGGACGTTCAAGACAGGGTTGAGAAATGACTTGCATGTAAGAGCCGCCCAGAGGAGTGCATTGTTTTGGCTTACTGGACGCCCTGAAGTCGAACGAGCCTCGAGGTTGCGGAAGTGCTCGAAGATGCGTTGCAGAATATCTTCGTCGTCCAGTACTCTAAGGCCACTAGCAGTGAGGTTTTCAAATATTGGTGCCAACGATGATGCCATAGCACCGAGGATCGAGTTTTACTGTAATTGGCTTCGGCGAGCAGCTAATAGCGCCCTTCATGCCCCATCGGAGTTGACGCGTGGTAAGTATTATTATTGAAAAGGATCACGTTGGTGAGTGTTTACTTATCAGATTAGATTACGAAATCTGGATCTTAACTTCCGTAACTGGCGTAGTGTTTATGTATATTGCCCGCTCACCACCATCTTCTTTACGTTTTACTTCGTAACTCCAACTCTAAAACCCCTTATCCTTCAGAATTACCGCGTATGAGTTTAGAAATTAGAACTCTCCGGTTATGAACGGACCGCAACAGAGGATGTTACTATCATAACGAGGGTGGTTTACACCCTACCTTGTGCTCACAATGGTTCTGAAGTGCATACGCCACATCACTGGCCTTCATTGCCAGGACAAAACAAGCCCTCGTGTTTCCCTGGCTTTGCTACAAAAGGATATTTAACTTCCTCCGCCACCGCGAATCAATTCGCCTCCTATCTTTTTCCAACTTCACATTACGACCAAGGTGAGGGTGCACCGGGCATGCACCTTTTCGCGATGGGATATCCTTACTTTGCTCCGTCACCAACTCCGAATCCACCGGATTTTTCCGAATGTTCCAACAATATTTCGAGTCAGTCACAATGTCGTGCTTCCAAATGGTGTTGCAGCTTATAAAATTCCTACGACGGGTCAAACTTCTTCCGGAACGGGCTTGCCCTGCCTGCCGCTTCATCTTCAGCCCAGGTAGAATGAATTTGATTGATCAGGCCTCCGGACGCAGGAATTCTCATGTTCTCAAATAGCGCCAGTTTCACCGATTTTCAGCTATCCTCCCCTTTCTCTATCTCCTACTCCTACTTCCTCAGGACGCTTCACCTACCAGCATCGCGTTACGATTTCCAATGTCTGACGATGGTGCCAGCACAACGATAGCAAACAGTCGATCCCCTCGTCCTCACTCATCTGATGAGGTCACTCCAACTTCCACTATAATGGAACGAAAAGAGGACCCACCAAAAGAAATAGCCTCCGAGGAGAATGGGAAACGTGAAGCGACACATGAAGATCCTGATTTTCCGGATGGTGGATGGAGGGCATGGTTGGTTGTTTTTGGGGTGCGTTTTATCGAGTAATTTTATTTCTTGCCTTGGTCTAATCAATCATTCTTCACGATATAGGCGATGTGCAACACTTTTTCAACGTACGTCGTATCTTTTCTCACCCTGTCCGTGCGCGTCGCCCCTGTTCCACCTCGAGTCAGGCACTTTGCCGGTCAGCCGTCACAGGTTGCCGACCGAAGCTGCATCGGAGGGAGCGAGCAGAGCGCACGGCTTTCACAACACATACTCGTCATATGACCCTTTTGACATATTCCGTTCTATTTAAAGGTTCGGCTTTGTGAACTCATGGGGTGTAAGTTACTTGATCTATATCAATACCTCTTGAGGTATATTGACGAATACTCTTCAGACATTTCAAGCTTATTATCAACAAAATACCTTGCGTGATTCGCCTCCGTCGAATATGTAAGTCTAGACTTCCACCGAGTTCACCAAGCACTATCTTATCGTTTTCCAGCGCTTGGATTGGATCAATTCAGGTACGCACAACCATGGCTGTCACTTTGTCATATTTTGATGGTGGGGTAAATTGTACCGAAAATACATAGTATTCTCTGATCTTCCTTCCTGCTGTCTTCGTCGGGCGGTTATTTGATCTCGGGCACTTCAGATCTATTTTCCTAACGAGTAGCGCCGTACTTATAGCATCAACATTCCTCATCGCCCAATGTACGGAGTATTGGCAATTTTTATTATGTCAGGGATTTGCAGCTGGGGTGAGTCGGATCTCCATCCGTATATTATGTTCTCACGTACATGCTGTTAGCTCGCTTGTGGCGGGATCTTCGGGCCCACAACGGCTGTTATATCTCACTGGTTCAGGCGGAGACGTGGGCTTGCAATGGGCATTGTGGCTGTTGGCTCATCAATCGGTGGCACCATTATTCCCATTACCGCACATAAACTCATTCCACTTGTCGGGTACGCTTCATTTCAGAATAACCCGTGTGCACAACCTCCTCACCCTATAGACAGCTTCCAATGGGCCATACGAACAGTCGGTTTCATACTTTTACTCGTGCTCGGGATGGCAAACCTGGTCAGATTTGTGACAGGTCGTTATTTGACACTTTGATACTAACTTCTTACATAGACGCTAAGACGTCGCTTACCTCCCATAAACTCTCCAGGTGGACTCCTGAATCTTAAAGCATTCAAATCGGCCCCATTTACCTTTTATTGTTTATCCGCATTTGTCATATTTCTTGGGCTGTATACCGGTAAGGATCTTCCCCTATACCACAGTGTTACCATCACCTACTAACTTTTGTTGTAGTATTGACTTATGTTGGTATTAGCGCCCTGGTATTGGGTATTCCTCCGGATCTATCATTTTACCTAATTGCTATCGCCAACGCAAGCTCGCTCTTCGGACGATACACATCTGGTGCAATTTCGGACCGAGTTGGTGTGGACCCACCTAATACCTTCTCAGTCATGGTAAACCTAACGATCCTAACGTTACCAGGTCCTATGAACGTCATGATACCGTTTACTGCTGCCGCTGGAATACTGACTTACGCATGGCCATTCGCCCGATCTCAGGGATCCCTTATCGCCGTCGTTGTTCTATATGGGTAGGATGCTTCGGCCGATGATCTACATGACACGCGTTAACCTTTACCTTCGCTAGCTTCTCTTCTGGGTCGTACGTTTCTTTACTCTCTAACCCTATGATGGCTTTGGGCGAGACCGACGATGTGGGCCGCCGATTGGGAATGTTTATGAGTATATTTTCGTTGGGCGCTCTCGCTGGGCCTCCAATATCGGGAGCGATCAATAAGGCATCCGGAGGATTCGAGGTTGTTGGGTACTATGCGGGTAAGGGGGGATTCTCGTCACGTAATTAGGCTGATCATGACTGATGACCAATGCTTCTAGGTTCCATGGTCATGGTTGGTGTTGCATTGATGTGTATAACGAGACACTTGGTATTACGTCGCATTATTGGAAAATTCTGATGGTTAGATGCCTGGTTACATGGTTGCACACAAGCAGCCCGAGTACGTCATTATTGGACTTCGTGGGCCCTTTCCACCTCATCTCATGCTGGATACCTCGATGCCATTTGTGGCTACCGTTACGTTATTGGTGGAAGCGGTGTTGGTGGATAGTAACTCGCATAACGATAATTGATGTGGTGTATCAAGATTTTATATTTACATAGATTATATTCGTGAATGGAACCTTCTAGGCTACGATAATTATACCATGGTTGGTGTCGGGATGGGAGGATTATGGAAAAGGGCTCTGGTATTATCCCGGATAACGGCCCGAGAGTGCCGCCCATTAACAGTTTCCGAGACGTTCAACTTTTCTTTCTCTCTTTGTGACTCCCAGGGCATTGACAGACGCGCCTACTACGAATTCCTGGCTTTAATTTTGCTTGAAGCAGATGCATAATCTGTTTAATGGAACCTGTTTGACGTGTACGCAATCCAGAATGTACCCTTTCGAATGGCCTCGAACGTGGAAGAACTTGTGACCGAGGGCAAACTTGGTCATTCTATCCGTATGACATGGAGGTCTGGCGCCATTTTGTGAGGGGTTTTTCATCTACTTCACTGTCTGAGGCCTCTCTGTGTGCTGTGGGAGGACTAGGCCTGGAGATAATGGTGAAGTTTACGCATACATTCGAGTCAGCTTGACATGTATGCGGGTGCCAGGTGCGTCTCATTCCAAGAACATGTGGATTTACACGTTAATATTAACCTGATAGGTTCACGACTCCCATTTCGCTCTTCTAGTCTTTCCTTATTCCAAGCCAACTATCAACGGTCACGTATCTTGTTCGCGCAATTGTATCCTGGTTCTGGCGGAGCAGGCCAATGTCACCATTTGAAGGCCTCTTCCTCAGCGCTCCGTACCTTCTGTTTTCTCAACATTACACCTGCCGCACCACCTTCTAATTTTCTGATCCCACCAATGCGAACGCCCATCCTAAAGTAATCAATTCGAAAATTTCTGTACGCAACATGCCAAATATCAGGGAGGTTGAGAAGATTACTACGAACGTCTTCTCAATCAAGTGCCATTCAAAACCAACCGATTACATGAATCTGGCGGCGTAAACTAAACAACTAGAATCCATTCCAGTGTCAAGGAATAGGGAAAGCGTAGAAGTGTTACTATCCGGATCCCTCTCGCCCTGGATGCGGGAGAGGTTTAAATATGTCTCATGTCTGGCGCTTCTGTTCAGGCTCTTAGAACCATTGATACTCATTGATACGAGATATGTGAGGAAGTTTGGGTCGTCTTCGGCATTGCTAATGTTATCTGTCAGGTTTTTCAGGGTCCATTCGATGAAAAACAGTGGGGTACCTTTGACGCCTACACTCGGCGGGTGAAGCGTCTCACTCTTACAACTAATGGCAGCGATTATGAAATTATTGTCTCTTACGCTACCATTCGGCTTTTTTCCGGAATGAAGGAACCATGTTGTCTTTCGGTTTGGCCGATAGACTCCTCTTTGATTTTTTACTCAAATTTACGAGCGCCACCATCAACTTCTTATACGACCCACTCACCTTGGATGCGACACGCGTCTAGTTTCTGTTTCGTTCCGTAAATTCACTAAATACGAATGATTTTATTACTAATTTGTAAATATACCTAGTTACAACCACCTATACAAGGGGTGTACAAAGAACCTTCCTGTATCTGGACGTTCACAACCGACGCTGGACATAAATCAGGAGCTTTGAAGGGCGTATGACAATCACCACAAGTTGTATTGTGCCAGGCCCGCCGGGCCGGTGGCCGGATCAAGGGGTATGTCCTCGGGCTGACGTTGCCGGCCTATCAACAAAATTGAACAGGTCGCCTACTATTTCCCAACACAAAGCAACAGAAAGCACCTGAAGCTCAAGCTGTGCTGCCGTTCCTCACGAAATAGCAAAGAAGAGTTGGCCTACAATAAATGTGCTCTATTCTGTCACTCCTACTTGGGCATCCATTGGTATACACATGCTGGTGTCAAACTTTGGCGTAAATGATGCCGAAAACCACGTTTGAACAATGAGGCGCGTCTTGTGCTCTCGATGAAGAGAAATTCGAAGCGCGAACACCAAATATTTGGCAATCATAAAAGAGCACCGCAATAGCTGTGCATTTCTCACTAACAATCACTTACCTCAAATGTTGTACCAATGGATCCCAAATCCTCACAAACCCAACCAGACATCTTCCATGTAATACAAAAGCATCACCCCATTATTGACGACATCACCGTGATGAAAAATGTAGTCGATTTTCTTGTTATCGATTCAACAACTTCACAACAGTGCCTCTATTCTATCGCATTTAGTGATGTGCGGGCCTGGCTTGGCCTGAAAGCCCTGGCTTTGGCCCGGCTCGAGAGGGCTTTGGCCTGAAGGAATCTCAGGCCAAGGCCAGGCCCTCAACCACGGCTTGGCTTGGGCCTGCCAGGGCCTGAGCCAGGGCTTATTCAATAAATTTTGTGTGGTCCAACATGGGGTCAGGGGGTGCATAATATGTATATATAATATTGTTTGGTGTCTTGCTCTTATGGTTGAAACATTGACTGAACACCTGTAAGATACTCCAAGGACCTTTTGATGAGAAACACTGGGAGCATTTTAATATGTATTCCCATCGGGTGGAAAAGCTCGCTGTTGTTGAGATTGTCTTAGCGTGGCACCATCAACATATGTTCGATTAGCACAGCTGCAGCCGTGCCTTTTACCCACATTGGAGGAGTTTAATTCACCTTCGACTTCTGAACATGATACCAGCCTCTTGCTCTTCTTGACCCCCACTCTAAAGTGCTTAAATATAGGTGGCAGTCAAATCGCTTTTGACAAACTCATAAGCCCAGCTTTATCCATCATTGCGTATGAATCCAAACAGGGCAACACACATTTAACCCATTTAACATTCTGTGGACAGCCCCCCACACATGCACCAGGTCTACTGGGACAGTTTTTAAACCTCCAACGTCTAGACATGTCCGGAGTCGTCGATGCTCCTAATTTTAGGGAGGTGGGGGAGTTGGACAACTTGGAAAGCATTATTGTCCGGTTGCCACCTTCCTGTTACGGTTTCTCTTTTCCTTTCACTATCTTATCTTATCCTACGTTATCTAACCTTTGGACTATCTCTTTCTCCCATATCTTCTTTCCCTCCATTCCATTCCCACCAATCCTATTATTACATCTAACTTTCCCACTATTAATCAGCGCTTCATTTATAACTACCAATAGCGCTTATCCCTCTCAGAAGCATCACTCATCATGCTTCTTTTATAACTTATATATATACCATACAATGTAGTAGATAGTCCTCAGCTTGACCTAGCTGAATATACCATATTCTCTACAATCTCGATCCTACTCATCTCGAAAGGGGGTAGTGCATCTTAGAACCAGGAGACAGACTCTTCCTTCATCTCAGGAAGTCTATAGACGTCAGACTATACCGTCGACGGTCTTATCAAAACAACGATTGATCTTGATCTAGAGGATAAGGCCTAACAGCCGTAACAAAAGGTCAAGCTGACAAAACCCGTCAACCTATCTAGGTTCAGACGTCACCATAGCACCCTCAACCTACGGAGTATCTGACCAAGGAGATCATAGCGAAGAAGAAGAACGAGACTCTCACAACAGTAGTGAAGAACGCAGCCAAGTAGAAGAACTACTGAGCCCAAAAATCGAAAACCCCGAACCAGAGAACCCCAAACTAGATAACCCCAAACCCGAGAAGCCTGGAGAAATCCCAGAAGACGCAGACATCACACTCGAAGCCCCACCGAGTCCCCAACACAGTGAAGAGTACCACAGTCCCATAGGAGGACAATCATTTGAAATAGATCAACCCGAAGAAGAAACATGCACAAAAATGGCAGGAATAAAAGTCCGCCTTCCCCAAGACTTCAACAGAGACAGAAGCAAAACTACCAAATTTCTAACAGCATGCGACATGTACCTGAGGGTAAATGCGGATATTTACGACACATCAGAGAAAAAGATCATCTTTGCACTATCCTTCTTTGTCGGAGGAACGGCAGGACCATGGAAAGAGGAATGGGTTGCATTAGCAGGAAATGATAACTGGGGAACCTATGTCAACTTCAAAGAGGAAGTAAAGACAGCATTTTCATCTGCAGGAGTAGCAGAGAATGCCAGAGCCGAATTAGAAAGTCTCAGGATGGGAGGAGCAGTAACAGTGGATGAATATATTGCCAGATTCAGAGCGGCAGCCAGCAGGAGTGAGATTAAAGAAGATGTGTCCCTCATCGATCGATTCATGAGAGGACTCCCACCTATATTGATGGAAAAGATAGCCACAATGGATAAATCACCCACCAAGATTGCCGATGTTACGGTTTCTCTTTTCCTTTCACTATCTTATCTTATCCTACGTTATCTAACCTTTGGACTATCTCTTTCTCCCATATCTTCTTTCCCTCCATTCCATTCCCACCAATCCTATTATTAAATCTAACTTTCCCACTATTAATCAGCGCTTCATTTATAACTACCAATAGCGCTTATCCCTCTCAGAAGCATTACTCATCATGCTTCTTTTATAACTTATATATATACCATACAATGTAGTAGATAGTCCTCAGCTTGACCTAGCTGAATATACCTTATTCTCTACAACTCGACGCTCAGCTCGATCCTACTCGCCCTAGAAGGGGGTAGTGCATCCCAGATCCAGAAGACAGACTCGTCCTTTATATCAGGAAGTCTATAGACGTCAGACTTATCGTCAACAGTCTCATCGAAACAATTAACTAGATCCTGATCTAGAGGATAAGACCTAACAGCCGTAACAGCCGACTGGTACAAGTTCGCATCCAAGTTTGATGGACAGTACCGCCGTGCAAAAGCTGTAGCAGCACAGATGAGAGGAGGAGGATCTAGACCATCTAAACACAACAAGAAGTATGACTTCAAACGAGACAACGCGCCCCGATACACATCCAGAACCGGTCCAAATGCAATGGACATAGATCGCTTAACCACTGATCAGCGAACCGATCACATGAAAAAGGGGTTATGCTTTGAGTGCCATCAATATGGACACA
>MU150280.1:39208-75083 GCA_015584075.1 Collybia nuda
GTGTTGGCAGCCATTCAATCATAGCCAGCTGATGATTCGACCACGACATGCTCTTCCCTTACTGGAAAAACCTTAGCCAATATCAAAACTCATGCCTTTCTGAACTTGTAACATGTTCCATTTCTCATATTTAGCAAGCCACTCACAGGAAATCGGCTCTTTCCCCATCACTGGTCCGTCTTATGCCGCGCCACTATAAATGTATTAACGCAAGAGTGGAGTGGTATAATCTTGTATGTGTGAATGGGATATTCAACCCAAAGTTCTGGCTAGAATCCCCTTGTCTCTCCTGTGTACGAGTCAAAAGCGCCACGCCACACCATATCCACTGTAACCCTTGAATCATGTCTTTCACTGGCGATAACATTAAAAATGTGAGGACGAAGATGTTCGTTGACGTCTATAGTGGTGGCTTTACTCCGGGGACGCACATTATCATGTTTGCCTTGAATAAGGCCCCTTCTGGAACTGCAAACCAACAGGTATGTTCACTATTCGCATTGTCTTCAAGCTCGTGTCTCAGTCCCAATTTATCATTATATCAGTGGAGGATCGTACCTGTTCACCATTCAGAACGTTTTGACAGGTCTATATGCCGGCGTAGATGGTGCGGTCGAAGCTGTACGCCCATGTTCTTGTTCTTTTATCTTCCAATTGTTTATTTTTTTACAGGGAAAGGGGCTAGTCACTAGCTTAGTCTCGACACCATGGCAGATCAACGTAACCCACACCGGTGCAATGACGTTAGTCTACCTTCTAGTATTTTACCTTTATGATCTTTTACAAATTATCGCGTTCCGCAGTATCAAAGGCCCAGGGACTGATATTTGTTGGCAGGTTTCTCCAGAAGCACCAGTCACGAGGGTTTGTTCTATCTCTTTCTTTACAGACGCCATGCCATATGTGAACCCCAATTACACTTGTAGATCACTCTTGCGAAACAGAATGATAGGGACAAGATAGACAGGTGTCAGCATAGGTTTACTTAACATGTGTAGGATAATGAAAGGAGTTGTTATATTCTTGAAATGGTTATGAACATTTGAAAACCGATGAAGTTTCCAAAGAGGCGTGCACCACATGAGGGTATGGCATGGAGATCGGGTTCGGTGCGATGGGTTTTCTCGGTCGTGGTGGAGATGTGTATCCACACGAGGACCAAGTTGAATATAGTGCATTATAGTGAGAATGCTTTCAGATGTATTTAGAAAGCCTGGGCACATAACTGCGAAAGGACTACTCTCAGATCACAAATTCTTTGTTGAAGTGTGAGCAATGAAGACATTCGGTGAACCCCAATCAATGGCTTCTTCAGATGTGTAGTCTTTTTCTTCTTTCGGAGTGATGAAGCTCGAGGAGTTACTACGACTCGTTGCAGTGTGTAGCCATCACCGGGTCCTCCGATTAGGGCTGTTAACCTTAAAATTAAGTTGGTATGAGTTTTGAACAGATTATGGTGGTGACTAATGTGGGTATAGCCTTTATACTGGGGGAGACGATCGATTTCAATAGTATCGTTATAAGAGCCATTATAAATACTATTGTGCGAATAAGTTGTGCAGGTCCTGACAGAAAAATAAAGGATGGAGGGGGGGGGGGAGCGACCGTGATGTAGTATCTTTTGAGAAGCACATTGCACCGACCACCATGGTGGGTATGGGTACCTGGTGCTAGAGTGAAATCGTAAAAAAATCGTTGAATACAGTTAGAATGTTTACGCACCTTTTTTATGGGCTCCATCCAAGATAAACCTCCCGGGTTCATCCTACGAGGGGAGTCAACGATACTAGAGAAAGTTGAATATCCCAAGTAGTCACCTCCATAGCAGAGAGATTGTATCGCGTGGAATGAGGATAAGGTGATCGATGCATCACCCTGATTATATACATGACACGAAGTGGCTTTATGCGTGTGTTGCCAGACAAGAACACGAATCAGAAAAAAAATAGTGACGAACCACATGTGTCTGAGTAAAATAGACTATACAGGATGGATATCAAGCAAGCTGTTGGCGAGGATCGGCATACTGCCGGACGAGATGGGAATGATGTGTCCTCACGAGCCAGGGATTTAGTGACAATTTATGTATCAGATGTTGATGAAGAGAATGGAATACTTGTACAAATCTTCAGCGAAGCATGGGTTTTGAGGGTATGCAAGTCGTCTATGATTGTGCTTGATGAGTATTGTTATTGGGTGTTAAGACGACATCGCCAAGATGAGGGCTCACCCCGATCCGACACGATCTTTTCCTCTGTTACTCGAGTTGAACGATAGCAAACTGTCTCTTCAAGCTTTTCCAATTTCAACACCCCACACTATCGACATCATACCAAGACCCCCGCCAATGCCACAGTACTTATCAGAGGGAGTGCGGGAGATTGTGCTGCGTGAAGTATTCATAATAACGAGCCGCAAGGGGGAGTAGGAGGAAGAACGATAGAAAGTCGTGGGCATTGGTTTGGTCATGGCGGTGTATGACAGCGCTAGCGAAAAGCTGTCCTGGTGAATGACGTTCCTTGGCGCCAAACTGTCCTTCATTATTCAACAACCACTACCCTCTTCACCCATTTTACTCCAACGGGTCGTCTTTTACACAGTAATCCCTGGCCAGGAGATATGAACCACTCAAAAAACCAGATCACACCGCCTCTGTCAACATTGGGGGCCACCTCACCAACACCACCGGTTGCCGGAACGGAGTCGGTGGCCTTGGACCACCAGGTGGACACGGCAAAGGCATTCGCTATCCTTGTACGATTTCTTTTCCAAATTTCATTATGATGAGATGTTCACAGTCGTCGTTTATTGGCACTCCCTGCCAGTCTACGTTGTTTGCAGGGGTGCAAGCGCAGCTTTTATCAGGCATCCCTGATGACACAGCACCGAATTTTTCTCAAGCCCTCATGGGAACCCTACAATTCTTTAGTTATGGTGGGCTTGCCATAAATATCAGCGCCTCTCTAGCAGCGATATTTTTTATAAGCCTCGCCAATCTAGAACGAGACAGTGGAAGTCGGGTCAAATCCTCACCAAAGGACATGGTTGTCGTAGCAGAAGTCCTAGACCAACTTCGACATTTATACCTAGGGTTGACACTGTTGGGAACATATTTTATTCTCATACAAATATCCCTTCTCACACGGACCGCAAAGAACATGTCTGAAGGAGTATTTTGGGTGGTGATTGTGGTGATTTGGATATCTTTTATACCCCTGACTACATATACCAGGGCCGTACGTATATCCTCGTTTTTCGATTTAACATCAGTCAGCAACTGACCAATTTCTTCAAGATGGCAATTCGTCGCAAGGCCAAAAGAGCCAACAATAGAATCGCATAAACCGCCGGACGGAAACCCGGTACAATGGGGGGCAAATGCGATATACCCAAGGAGGAGAATATCCAGGCGCGCCGGAAAAAAAAAAGTTGGGCCCGCAAGTACCCTATATTTAATTTTGGGTCGGTTTTGCATTACCGCAGCGGCTTCATTTATTTTTTCCCCAAAAATTTTACCGAAAGTTAATTAGATGATCGGTACATTTCACACATCCCTATCCTTTGTACTATCCCCCCCGAGGAGCAGGGACACAGCTCTGAATATTTCGGTCACAGCATTTTTATTATTATAAAAGTACAGCATACTGCAAACGTAAAATGGTACAAGACGCAACATCAACCCAAACACCAGGAATATCCACTATCTGCTTTCCCTTTCTCACTGGCTATGAGATCGAGATCTCGAGGCGGTGAGCCAAAATAATTTACCTCAGTCATGATGACCTTTGACTGATATACACATTCTCGGCTGGCAAATCCCATGGCTCGTCCTCCTCACGTTCCCATGATTCATTGAACTTGAGGCCGACCTGCTCCGCGAGCGCATCTCGGTCTGTAATGGTAGAGTTGTTTATTAAGTCAATGACTTTATTGACCGTCTCGTTGTGCTTGCTTTCGGAGACACTTTGCAGGTACGACTTTAACCCCGTAGTATGAAGGTCGATTTCATTGAGGAGCGCCCTACGGTCAGAAGCCTTGATGTACAGGTTGACCGCTAGTTTGATGAACCGGCGTTTAATGGGAACAGTTACTTCTCTGGGCATTATCGCTAATATGTTTTGAATCCAGAACAAATTCTGCATAACAATTGTGAGATTGACAATATAGATCATCAACCGCCGCAGGTTTGTAGGTCTAGAGTTAATAATCAATGAATGACTCAGAAGAAAAGAAAAAGAAAAAGGAACCAACGTCTTATGGAAGCTGTCATGAACCCAATTGGAAGCCAGTAAGCGTATTATAAGTATTATTGGTCCCACAGGGCCCGAGAGGATTCCCGCTATAGCCTTGACGGCACCCCGTATTGTGACCTCGCGAGTTGAACTAACATAATGGTCAGGAAAAAGGAAAATAAAAAACAAATGAAATACGATGACTATTACTTGTTTTTATCCAGGGGTCCCTCCGATTCATCCATTGTATTCAACATTATGTTTATGAATTGAGGGGAAAACAGTAACTGCAGCGAATCTATTTCAGTATTTGAATCTTTAACAAAAGATTGCACGGCCTTACTTGATTTTCATCCTCCATGTTCCAAACGGTAACAACGTCTTGGTGAATAATATCCAAGAACCTTTTAAGGGTCATTGAGGACCTCGAGTTAGATGTTAGCTTTTTCCAGTGCCCTTGAGGAACGTGTTAAAACATAAGCCTTCTTGGGTATCGGCATAACTACAAACCACGTTTTCCAACCCTATTACAAAGATATTTGAGAAAATGAAAAATTAAACCTTACAGTTGAAAACTCACTCAATAGACGTACGGATTTTTACCTGCGCATTTATTCTTTGAGAGATTCCGGTGACAATGCCAGCATCTGCAATATATCCCTTAACATTTTCGAAAGTGATTCTAACCAAATCGTGTAGGGTGTCGTCGTAGTTGGGTTTTACTATACATGGTATGTGAGTAGGTGGAATGAATCAAATTTTGTGAACCGGCATACTTGAGACAGCAAGATATGGCATATTTCTCCCCACGACCCGCTCGAAAGGTAAAAAAAAATCTTGGCGTAAGGTATTATCTGCGATTCTCCTGGCTTCCTCGAGTGTTGACCCCTTTCTTTCCCTATTCATAGACATTCTTGCTGCTGTTACGTTTTGATCATATTTAGTAAATACTACGACAATAGGAACTATATAGCAAAGATAAGGACATAAATCAGTAATGAACAACTCCTTTTAATCACTCACCATTGCCGAGCTCCCCGTTCTCCTTCAATCTGAGGAAATTTTCAATACCAGTTTCCAACACACGGCCTCCTAAAGAGGATGTTTGTATGCACAACCTGGATATAGTTATCAAAAGTGCATCCTCAGTCATTTGGGCCTCATACCAGATAGCGTGAAGCATTTTCTTGATCTCAGGTTCCCCTGCGCGACGTTTAATAAAGTCCCGAACGATTTGGAAGTTATCATCTTCCCCTGGTTCAAATCCCCTGCTATCGTGAAGTACGAGTTGGGGATTTTTTTTAGATGTGAATTCACGATCAATGTCAGCCTCTCCCGGATTGCGGTGGGATACAAGCTATAAAATGGGATAATCAAGAATCTTCACGTGCAAAAGCAATAGTATCTTCGTACCGCATCAGTAATACCAAAAACTTTATTGATAAGTGAAGATTTGCCAACACCAGTCTAGAGGTAGGATAAGAGGTGAGGTGTTGATCATATTCAGAAAGCATACAATAATGTGTTCCAACTGACCTTTCCCATAACCAGAATCCGAAATCTAGACAACGATTAATTATGATTGTTGAAGCACAATGACAGTACGAATTACTGGGGGCAAACTTCGAGAATCCTTTCCGTTGTTGGGCGAAAAGGGTCCTGAATGATAATTATTAGTTTCCATCTCGAAGGAGGCCCTGGTAGCTTGAGAAATTCGACGCACCCCTAGCTCCACAAGTAGCTCTACCTTATCTTGGCGTTTTTCCCAAACTATAAGAACGGAAATGATTAGACTCTCTCGTGCGAGATGAAGAAAATCGAACTCTGCCCATCCCCTTTATCTGGATTATAAATGTTCCATAGATCTTTCCCCACGAAGTCGATGTTTCTCTTGATGCCCATGAAATTTTGAGAGTATTCTACACGCAGGATCGTATCGGGGGCTATAGGTTCACTGCAGCAGGAATCCAAAAAGTCAGTGAAAAGAGGAACATTGAGGTTTCGAAAGATCTGACTCTGGTCCATGTAACATTACTTGAGTTGAATCGGATGGTGCCTTCTCATCATGCACGATATACCCCAGAGCAGTTGAAATCTTGACGCAAACATCTTTCAATGGCTCCTCCGATCTCAACGTGATACCTATATCAGGGCAATGAGAAGTGAACCGCGAAAGGAACCAATTAACAGTACTCAATATCCCTGGCCCTGAAAAATCTACGCTGGGCGACATAGCGAAGATGTAGATCGAAAGATGAAGGGTGAGAGGAACGGCCAGGCCCCCATTGGCACGAGGCACATGTTTCCCAGACAGTAGCGCTCGTTAATCGCGGGCTAGCCAGCGCATGACCAGAAATCAGCAAGAAGGCTGGCAATTTACGGGTGGCGCCGTCACGGCGATCACCTGATACGTGCCGGATAGGTACATGAGAAGTAATATTTGCATGGGGATGGAATGAAATAGCAAAATCAGCGGCTCAGAATGACGTACTAATAACCGGCGCTCCCCTCGGCGTGCTCAATCACTATCTCTATCATGATCATCTCGTATAAGTTAGGAATCCTTGTCGAATACTACGACGGGAACCACCTAGGAGAGGTTCGGGTAAAGTCTACGACTAAATTAAGTGTAAGACTTTGGTCTCGTACCATTTAACATCCGTTGTCCCCCAAGCAGTTTTCAGCACTGGCTTCAATTAATTGGGAGTCCAAAGTAGTAATGCCGTCACATGGATTGAGGAAGGATTATGGATCTACAATAAAAATTAAATGTTGAACGGTGACCATACTAAGTATCGTGAACTTAAACCAAGGCTTCTATTCGCAGCCATGAGTAAAATTGGGAGCGGTCCTGACGGTGCCTCCCACGCCATCTAGAATCCAAAAACCTATAGTGCTTAACCGTGTTGGTGAAGTTAGCCCCATATACTCATAATCGAGGAAGTAAAAATGGTACCGGATCCCCAAGATTTCTACCCCCGTTCTGATATACACTAGAAACATAATAATCGTAAATCTCGTTCGACACGGATACGAATTACCCATGTCATAGTGATAAGTTACCTTTTATTAGCGTTCGAAACGCAAATTACCCAGTAGGTGCATAGAGGAACTATAATACTAAAAGTCAAAATTCAAATATTAGGTCACATAATCAGATTATGAAATAGCTTTCGAAAATGGAATATACAAACGGGTTAGAAACAGACTAGAATGTTTATGATGGTGATTGTGGTTCGAGTTGTTCAACGATTTTCCTCCGATACTCCGCTCCGAGTCCCGATCTTCTACTGGTTCTTTACAATTAGCGTAAAAATTTTCTGCTTTACTAGTTCTCCATCTTATTCTTTTATTTTTATTGGCACACGGCCGCCAAGATTTATATTTTGGGGGTCTAGTCCTCGCTCATGAAAACGACACTGCTCTAGTCAGGCGCGTCATGGACCAGAAGTGACCCACAAAGACAGTAGACCTATTTGGTCCAGGCGCCCTACGAATGGCTTCGCAGATCACAATAGAGGTGTCCGCATGTTTGTGTTCCGAAGAACCTTTTCCGCCTGGGTGCGTCGGCCAGGGGGTATATCCGGAGCATTCCTGTGATCATGTCCGCCTTCACAACATAGTACCAGAATGTAAAACCAACATTCAATATCCTGTCAATATCCTGCTGCTATATATGATTAATTGTCTACGATGATGGGGACTAGGACAAGAAGCTCAGGAGGATTCGACTGTAGATCCCTGGTTGCATACCATGTTCAATTTCCCTGTACTCCAAAATATTTTCGACGCTTGTTTCTATCAAACGGGCCCCAAGAACAGGAATACCAATACACAACCTATCATGTAGATCATGGAAATTGTATAAATGGGCGATCGTACCAAATGGCATAAACTCTATCTTTCATCTATGCTTCTTTATTGCGGTTCTGGATAACTTTTGGGCCGTTGTAACGGTCCTGTCTTCGCCTTGCTCAAATCCCAAACTGTGGTGGTATATGAACCGTGAATTCTCCTTGCATGAGGTAACTTTTTAATTATTGTTAGTATTTCCAGGTTCGGTATGAGACACTATCTACAGTAAAAATGATCAACACCTATGAGAAACTCCGAAGTCCAGAGAACACTGACCGCATCGTATGATACCGGGCGCATTATTGATTAATGACGGTTTTCCAGCATCACACTATATCCAAAGTAAACAGTCAGATATGGAAATTCCTGGGAGCTATGCGCAAAGGACCTTTCAGATGACCAGGATCCGATAGCTAGATTTCAAGCAATCAACGCGTATTGCGTGGTACGAGTCGAGGAGGTTTACTGAGGGCGCGAATCGAGAATATTACTTGACATCGTGTCCAAGGAGTTATTCTTGCTTTAGTGAAATATTGAATCCTTATAATTGTGTCAGTATTCATGAGGCAACCTCAGTTCATCTAGTACACACCTCTTGCGTTTTTCAGGATTCGTAATAGTTTGAACTCTACCCAGAAATCGATTCTTTCGCACGTTTGGACACCAAAAATGATGGTGGTTCGAAGTTGAGGCTAGGGTCTTCCACGATGTCACGGTGTGTAGCTGAATTTTAGAGCCGGTGAGCCTTGGTGACGCATTATGCTATCTATGTAATCAATCGCTCGACGTTCTTGTATTTTCAAAGGATAAGCGCTTGATCTTGTAAATTGCGTATATGAACAGTCAGTGTTGGACGAAGAGAGGTTATATGAGTTGGTAAATGCGTGGGACGTTTTTTTTTTTTTTTTTGAAATTACACCTAACACCACCCAATATTGAAATCTCTTTGTTTTTCCTACATGCAGAACCTCGTTGGTCCCCGAGCCTCAGGCCTCAACGCTCCAACTCTTACCAGTATCTACGACGTCTACGCCAATCTAAAGCATAAATTCGCATGACCACATTCCTGAGGACCTTTTATTCGTTATCCAACACCATGACATCAACTCCAAGTCCCTCAAACTTGTCAACAACATTGTGGGCACTCCACTTCAATACTTTTTGGGGATTTTGTGGCGTCATATGCCCGTGGTTTATTGTTATATGGGAATCGTAAAAAATTTCGGCCATGTCATTCAAGACTGGTTGTTTCCTCGCGCGGCTGAAGGAAAAACACAAATCGAACACTTATTGACCAGGAAATTATGGGTGTCCACCCACGGTCCTCCGGAAAAAAATACCCTTCCCTTTGACACCGTCTTGAGTGAACACACATGCGCTAAGGTCCCGAGGTATCAGCCAGAAATATATTACCCCCGCTCTGCGAACCTACGTCAACCCCACCCGAGCACCAAGCACCTTGCTCAGGCTTGGACATGCCTAATCGTTACCACACACGATTTCATAATGTCTTTGCCCGAGAATAGGTGCGGCCTCACTCAAACTTCAATTTTAACATCTCCCCCAGCCATCGCGGACACATGAAATCCTCGCCGGACTGTCGTCAAGCCAGGATGCATACACACTACCTTATGCTCCCGTAGGTTTCGACATTTTGGGGGTCCGGCGGTAGCGAGAGTGCGAATGATATCCCAGACAGGATCAACAATTCTCTCGCAGTTATTCAAAGGATATGCTACCGCCGGCCGGATTTACGTCGATATGCACAGTCTGACAGCAGTTAAAACCAGATTCGCGGCAGGAAAATCAGATTTACAATTTAAGTATTTGATGAAAGGTAAAATTTCTCGCCTCCGAATTTCAAAACACGGAACTAATGTATACAGTTCAATATCTACCCAACCCCACATAATAATGACCCCGGGGATAGAATATCACTTGGACCCTTAAATCGGCCTCCTTCCTTTCGAGCACGAATGTACCTCCCTTCAAATTCTAGGACTATCATAGCTTTTCCGGAAAGTTCTCCCTAGACTCAACATCGGTATGGCTAAGACTCGAGGGATGAATACCACTCTCAGTAATATATCCTGTTGTGGATCCAGCCCCACCCGGATGAATGTTGAAGACAGGAGTGGTAAAATTTTTAGTGTGTCGGAACATAGTGCTGATGCCATCGGTATCAACTTCTGTGCGATGACCCAGTTTGGTGTTACGGAATACACGGCAAGCCATGATGTTCGTCAACCCCACGGAGGGAACCAAGAAGATTGTTCTATATATGAGTGGGATCCCGTGGACGAACGTCATGATCAGAACCAACAAGTTGCAAACCATCGCAACCCTAGCGAGTAACTGTAACTTAGCGGCCAGTTCCAACAGAAAGGCTCAAAACGTACAAGTAATATTGCTGACCATCCTCTAAGAGGGCTCGGGAGAACCGTGGGAGGTATCGGCCAAATAAACCGAATCTGCTCCCACTTCTTCCGCCGGCAGGCGGGGCGTTGGCAAGTAGACGCCAGGAGATCGCGACGAAAACGCACGTATCGAAAACAGCGATGGCGATGTTCGATGCGCTACCGTAAGGTCGGAAGCCGACATAGGTGCAATAGTTAGTGTTGCCGATGTGGGTACCTTCAAGGGTCCAAATAACAGTCAATGATGCCCCGAGAACAGCGAGCCACATCACGAAGAATACGGCGGTTATGTATCGATTTCCGTTGTAAAGGGCGCGAACCCGGAAGAAAAATAAAAGAGCGGTGGTGGAAACGGTGGGGTGGTACAACACGCATGTGGCCTTCGAAAATACCGCGCAATCAACGGGCGAAGCTGCGCGAAAAAGCATCAGACGATAATGGTCAATGATCTAAAGCTTCTAGAAGATGGCATACTCTCGAACACAACACTCATGACTGAATACAGAAGTGTGCACCACCTGCAACAAACGCGATAAGCAGCCGATGCAGTGGGAGTTCATCCATTCTTACCTTGAAAGAAAATAGAAAATGGTTGGTATGTTGATTCGATATCGAGTCAAAAGCTTGTAGTCCGCGCCCAAGTGGGTCAACACATCCCATACTAAAACCTATGGTCTGTAATGAGCCTTCAAGATCATGGGAAGAAAAGAAGATCTCGCTTACTCCAAGTGTGCCAACCACGATGTATGTAGTCACAGCCGTTTGGTAAGCTAATTCAGGTGGAAGAAACGCTAGCGGTGTGAATGGATTGGGCAGTTGCGAGGGGTCGATATCGGAAGAGTTGGCCATGCTGATGATACTTGGAGGGGACGAGGGAGGTAGGAGAGTGCGTGCATTTATCTCTCTATATAAGGTAAGTCCCTGGGCCGTACCAAAATCTCTATTGAATAAGAATGTGATCGACTGATAAAGGAACGGACTCGGCGTTTTTACTGGATATTCAGCGGATAGTGTGAGTGTATCTGTGTAGTCGCAGATATAAATATACGAAACTCACGGTCTGGCCTGAAAAAGCTATGAGAGGATACACGTCAAGGAAGATATCCGGCGTTTGCGGTACTGCCAGACAACGAGCCGGATCAGGACGCCGCCGATAGAAGACGATCCTGAGAGTTTTTATTCATTCATGGAAGCGAAATTTGACCAGCATGGATCGACATCTAATCGCTTTCAATGGTGCGGACTGGTCTGTGGGTCAAATAAACATGATAGGAAGCATAAAAGTCTACCACGCCTATTGATCAATGCGAGAATGACGGTGCTTTGACCCCTCTGTCATATCATATAATCCAGTCCAAGATTGATATTGGGCCTACTCAAGTTGTCATACTTGAACCACAATGGTGGGTACCTTTCCCCACCCCAACTTCCGTTACTACCAGCGAATCTCACAAAGGAAATGCGAAGAAGGAGGTTGTGACTAGTTAGAGGGTTTTTCGGTCATCGAGGAAGAGCGACTGAAATAGATTGTTTGATGCACTACCTTCCTGTCGGGGTGCCGTTCTTCCTCCAATGCGCCTTGTGTCAAAATCTCCCACTGGCAAAAACTAAAGGAATTTCTTCCTAGGAATGGCAGGGCAACAGCCCACTCGAGACAAAACCACAAAACACAGGGTTTGCCCGCTGAAAGCCACACCCATACCTAATGGTTATCTTCATGTTGGTTTATAGAAGCATTTCATCCGACATAAACACTGCCGTGGAAACCATCGTTCCCTTGCCTAACCCGGACACCAGAAAGCCCAGCTACCTGGATTAGGGGGCTCGTCAGACAGTTTACTTACCATGATGGATTATCCCAGGGATAACGACGCGGTGAAAGTAGGAGAGAGGTCCCCAGCCACGACCATGCGAATATCAATCCATAGTAAGCTATGTTCAGTGAAAATGCGCCCAAATACATGGAGGATACCATCAAACAGAGAAGAGAAGATGGGTAGGCAGCGGCGTTTCGACAAGTGGAACATGTGGTACCGAAAGGCTATGAACGCTGGGCGCTATCTTGAACTGTGGAATGTTTCCAGAATAGCCTGAATGATGGTATGTCGCCGTCGTGACTTGTCGTCTGCTTGATTGTTGATTATGATCGTGAAATGAAAATATTCACTTCGAGGTGAAGCGCGGTTTCTTGTGAGAGCTGTAATTCTATGATCTCCTCAGTTGGACAGGTTTTGTGGATTGCCCTTGGCTTATCTGTGATGGTAGAAACGCGTAAAAAAGTCACACGAGTCATATTGACAGAATTCGAGGCACGTGGACACTTCAGCAAGCGGAAAATGGTTGCTCCGGTCCGATCCGTTGATTCCCCCAGTCAATGACTCGGAGGGCTCATTTATTTGATTGACGAATTTCCTTGATTCAGTGTCCTCTATTCATTAGAAAATCGAATTCTCATACAGTCAACAAGACCTTGGAAGTTATACATGCAGTTTTGGCCTAGAACCGCTGTCAATCTAATATATCAAGGATTATACGTGCAACTGCAACAGGAAGCCACCCAGTACTCAATCACTGTAGACATCTCTGGTGGACCTGGTCCAGCATTAAGGTACTACTCATCTGGTGATTTGGAGCCACAAATCCCACCCAAAATTAGCTATGTTTGGATGCGCGCGTAGGACGACACCACTCCGCATCCTCTCCATATCGATCAAAATATACCCAAATCAGTTATTTTTATTCACACTGCGGCGGCGGCCACAGAGTATCCATGGCATGTGTATTTTTTCTTCCGTGGCTGAATGAGAGAATGCAGTTTGGTCTGCATCTAGGCATCAGATTCTTCCCAACACCCCACACATCAAACCTACATTTTTTCTGCCTAGGCTGTAACACCGTATCGGTGGGTGTTTGTGGGCCTCTGTGGCGCCTGGCGTGTTATATATGTGTAGGTGATATTGGCCGAATTTAATCCTTTTTTTCATACCAACACCTAATGGCTATTACCACCATCGAAAGAATTCGCCGCCGACGCCGGCATGCAACTCTTCCAGACCATGTACTCTTTCAGTCCCTAACACCCGTACCTCTCACCCATGATATTCTGCCACCTGTGGACAATCTGGACTTCCCCACTCAACGAATTAGTCGACCCCGCAGTTCGAATCGCGGATCCCATTCATCGGTTCATATTGTCGAAAGACGGCATCACAATTCTATAACGGCATCATCCACTCTATTTACTCCAACTTCCAATTTCCCGATGAAGATGCTTCCACCTCTTAGAGTGCGAGCGACGGATCTTTATTCCAGTGATATAGAGAATACTTCAAGGTTGCTTTTTCCCATCCCTCCCAAGCAGAATAGGGAACTAATACATCGGCACCAGCCAAATTAGCTCATCCGAATACGACGGTTCCTCGGCTCTCGAGGTGGGTGGACTGAATGGAAATTCGGAAGCATGATGGCAAACCAACGATCTATGTCTTTATAAGTGGCTATTGTATTAGGTAGATATGTGTTGATTGAAGCTTTGTGTATATGAACTTTCCCCTGTGCTGGAATTGTCGTGCAGTATTACGTTGTGAATAACATCTCGCGAAGAATGATCATAAGGTATCCACCTTTTCCTGTAATTCCCCTTCTTGAATTATCTGGCATCATTTCCTAAGGACTGCGTTCACATCCGAGTTCCTGTACCGAAGGCAATGAACAAGAGTCCTTTTAATCAATCCCGACACGAGACCCTTGCCGTTGTGAGTTCAAGCGGTTTAATAGCTTGTAGTCACCGTATCAACTGACTATCAGGGGTGGGATGAGCACTATCGTATTTATGTTTTTTCATTGGTCATGTTGGTTATCCCTGAAAAACGCAATCAGTTTATGTAATCCCAGGGTTTTTTTACTACGCAAAAGTAGCATGTAATAGGTAGAAGTTATGTCTTGGTCCCGTTTCATCACTAGTCACTGGCCCTCTCATGCTTTGTACATTCTGTGGGCTGATGTATGTTAGAGTCTTCTACTTTCACAAGTTCTGTATAAATATGTATGCCCCGCCTATGTTTATCACCAACTATACATATCGTGTCGTGTTCAAAAATACTTGTACAATTTCGCGCGTTCCGGTGATACAAGTATAGACCTTGTTGAGAAGGGCAAAGTCAGCGCTATTGAGGATTTCGGGGTGTGGCCACCCGCGGAACAGATCACCTCATCCCTACCAGCTCTTGGCGCGTGGAATCTAAAAACGGCTGGTTGGGCGGGTCAGGCCGGCCCGAGAGAACCTGTTGGCAAGGTATCGAGGGGTGTTCACGGAAAGCGTGTTGTAAACGGTGCACAGAATAACGATACGGGTGTTCTGGATGTTTGTGGGTGGGACACAGGAATGGTAAAGGTTACAGATGTATGGGAGATCACAATGCTAAGTAGAGATATTAACCTTGAAGTTCATCAGTAATCGAAGCATTTAGGATCATGGTATGGGGCTCACCAAAGAAGAGAAATGCTATATGTACGTTTCACATTACTAGTGGCCTATTGGCTTTCAGTTTCCTCCGCGGATCCCTCACCGATACTCGACTTCTCCTCCGGATCTAGCCAACTCTCCTCAACCGTAGCCTTGACTCGCCGAACATATTCTTTCATATTCTCTCGGTAGAGTTGTGCTGCTTCAGCGTTGGCGGGGCTGTTGGGGTTCGGGTCGTGCAAGAGACTTTGGATCGAGGTAAGGATAGCTGCTACGTCATATGTGGGGGACCAGCGATTTTGCAGAATGTCGAGGCACAGCTCTCCATTAGCGTATACATTAGGGTGGAACATTCGCGACAGGAACTTGACGGATGGGGGTTTGTTGGGGTACGACTCATCGAATGTCAACAGCAGCTTGAATGTTCCGTCCTCGAACGGCGTTTCCGCTATAGAGTGAAGGTTTTCAGGCCAGCGAGAGGATATTTATGATGCTTCTACTTACCTGGCCCAAATATAACCGCGTTCCAGAGCATGATGTTGTCCGGGCATGGACTGCCAGAGATGCCACCCGGTGGGTCACTAGAGAGGCGTTTGAAATCGCGGATAAGGCGCCTTCTACAATTGGTAGACTTTGAAGGGCTGTTATTCACAGAATATAATATGAGCCAAGGAGAAACTGACCATTATGAAAATAGAGATGATTGTCGGATAACAAGGGTGATAGATTTCTTGGTAACGCCTGGTGGGGGTGAGGCGTCGAGTTTGTTTTTATTTCTCTGATCACTCCCAGGGCAACAACAACAAGCAAAGCCGGAACAGCGTCCCGATCCGGGCGGTGTACTCCTGCCCGATGGATAGGATGATTAATGGTATTATCAATCGAGTGTCTGAATGGAGTCAAGGCGGGAATTTTGGAGAGTTCATGAAAGGATAGAGAAAAAACCACCGAGGGCACGTCATTTGAAATTGAATTCTCATTCGCAAAATTTACAACTGACAGATCTATAATAATATCGATAATCATAGCTCATCGCGGGGGTTTTCCGTATTTTCCGTGGGTGGCCTCTCCGGTTCTGCTGCTTCTTCAGCTTCGGGGACTGCGGATGCGGGTGCTGCACCCGCACCGGCATTAGCGAGGACGTTGGCATCGGCTGCGGCCATATTAGAATGAATAACTCCTTCATCCGCAAGCTTTCGTGCGAAACGCGCGATTTCCGCGTCATACTCCTCCCATTCCGGAATTTGGCGAGCTCGAGCGAGCTTCGGTTCTTTCTGTGAGTTCGAAGGGACATGATCAGTAAGTACGTGAAGGACTTATGGGGTTATACGAACAGTCAGAGGATTTTGGCAAAGATCGATCGTTTTGGCCTTGTGGAGTCTGTCTTTGCTGCCTGTAAATAGAATAATACGTGAGCAGGCGATGTTTGGCGACGTATCCATTCAGACATACACCAGGTTTCACACTAGAATTTACTCATTAGCGCCGGTCAGATTTATCAAAAGCAGGTACTTACCCAAAGCCAATCTTCATGTAGCGAGAACTGGATTAGATTTCATGAGTTATGTTCTCTAGTGGGCGTATGGAGTTCTTACGATTGGAACTTCCCGTTGTATATTGTTAGGGAGATCTATGTCTGAAGTGAGCGCTAGATAATCAGTGGGGTATCCGATCATACCTTGATCTAGGTTTGCCAATGAGTTGGGGTCGGCGGATAATGCTTGGTATTGGCCACGCAAGATATCCTATTCATTAACTGTAAGCATCATTATTTTTGAACTTAACAATTAAATATACTCCGGCAGCAAGCTGAAGGAGATCATTAGTGATGAGTTACAACTTGCATGTATTATAACGTACTTGGCGGAATCGGACAAGATCGATGACATATAGCGCGCTTTAAGATAATTAGATGCGTTGTCGGGGGGAAAACTTTAGGTCACATACCTGATATGATACGGTTTTCCTTGAAGGAACTCCTTCCAATAGCCGGTCTTCCAGAACCGGAAGCCCTCCATCTCGGTGTTGTCGTCGCCCATAGGAGTGTAGGCATATGGCGCCCCTTGTATATCGAGATCAACAAGCTCTTTCAAATCTGCCCGAACGATCTGATCAGCATCAACGAAAATCACTTTCTTTAGGTCCATGGGGAAGAGGACATCGAGGAACAAAATCTTGTATGCCCAGATTATCCTTTGTTTTTCGGTCTGTTGGCGGAGCCATGATGGCCACTTGTACGTAACTAGCTCGTATTTGAACCCATATGCCTCAGCGAGGTGAGGTATAAATTCCTAATTAACAATGTTAGAGAGCACTTGGTGAATCTGTCTGTAAGCACTGCTCACTAAGAAAGATGGGGAGAGGAAGTTTTCGATAAACCAGAATTTAACGGTGCTCTTGGTGTTCTTAAGGACACTGAGAATCATGATGGAGACAAATCGCTAGAGGGTGGTAAGGTTCTGACCCGTTGGCCTTGTAATGGTGGACTGACCTCATATAACAAACCAGAGGCAACCGTAAATATGTTTATTTCTGCTTGTTCCTCCTTGACGGCTACTACGTCGTTCTTTGGTTTGAACAGAGACGTCACCCTGAAGTGTAACTGATGAGTTCCTGATTATCATAATCTCAGGGTAAACATACCGAGAAGCAATGTCATCGAAAAGGCCACCGAAAGCACCTTCACTCTTAGGTTCCTCAAGTACGTCTGCCTTCTCCATCCCGGGGTTTCTCGAAAGGCGCGGGAAGAGCGTCAAACCCTCGAAGCTCGTAAGGGTAATATCTGTTCCGACTTCCTGAACGGTCGGACTATCCCAGCCCTCATTTCCAACACTATCCATCTTAAACACGTCTCTGCCCCTCCCCTCACGAATTTCTAGCCTGAAAACGCCGGGTTTGGCCTTGAACTGCAGATAGCCCAAGTTTGCCACGACATGGGTGTCGGCAATTGGGGTGGAGTCTCCACGGATAAGTTGAAGCTGAACACCGCGTGGAGCGTTGCTGGTTACTGATTCTCTAGCATGCCCTTCTACAACAATATAGTCGAGGTCGAAGATAGCGTCGACGCTTTCATCTCCAGGTGAAAGGTTCCCTAGTTGGATATTGTCTAGATCGTACTGCGCTTCTCGGGGACGAACAAGCCAAGCAGAAGGTACGTCCATTGCCAAAGTGTATATGGGTTCGGTTGGAAGGTCGTCGAATATTGCCTGGGCCGGGATCTCGAAACTATGGAGAGGTAATGTCAGATAAAGCTTTAAGAAAGGAAATTATAACACACCCAGCTTCATCGAACGACAATGAAGGCAAGAGGTTGTACCGGTAGAATCGTTTAAGAGGGATCTACAACATACAAGATGAGCCTTTTCCTATATATTTTAACGGGGACAGATCTCACCTCTTTGTGTCGGGCCGGATTAATGTAGACTTTAATGAACATGCCGGGGATATTTGACAACCACTGCCAAAAAATTTTAGGTTATTGCAGTGTAAGCAGAATAAACGATCATACATTGAGTATACTGGACCATCTCTGGGTAGTTTCGCTTAATGGATCGATCAGAACAGCAATATGATACAAGGCGGTCGAATCATCGCCCATCTCGAATGATCTGAAAAACAATAAATGAGGAACGATGAAGGTGCTAAGTAATACGGGCTTACGTGTACTCTGAGCTTAGAAGCCGATATTGGCGTTGCCGGGGTCTCTGAGGTGCATCCAAAAGGCTGAATTCACTTGGGTCGGGTAACTGAAGGGATGATACGACGGATGAGGCGATCCATATGAGGTCTGCGTATGACATTCTGAGACGGGACATTAGTGAATTAGGACTCATTTAAATGATGATCACTAACCGATCTTGTTCTGAAGTGGAAGGGACAATCGCCTCAAGAGCACTCATCACGGGTTCAACCCTCTTTCGTAGTTCGTAGACTTCCAGAGCTTTGAAATCTGCAGAGAGGAAGTCCCCATTGCCAACAGGACCTACGAGCTGTCAAGCGGTAGAGGTAGGTCAATTGGGCACAAAATACATGTGAATTGACCCACCCTTCCATTGACTAAAATGACAGGCTCATTGGGTGATATGCCCATTTCCCGAGCGAGCAAACGAGACCGCCTCACATAATCCACATACTCCTCTCGGTTAAATTCAGAACTTGGAACACCCCCCGTTAGCTCGAGCAGGGCCTCATGTTGCTGGGATAGACGGGCTTGTGCTCCATCGGTACCGGAAGATACTGGTATTTCAAGTCCCCGGAGGAGTTGAGCCGCAGACACTTTCAAAAGACGACCAGAGGAGAACAAGTGTGAGATTAACCAGGATGCAGTGGGCTGCACAGCAGTCTCTAATGGATCATTAGCCGAATTGTGAATAAATGAAATGCGACTTGGTGAATCGGCGGTCTATGACAAAGTTTCAAAAAAATGGGTATAGACAGGAAAGGACTGACGTACAACAGAGCCTAAAGCTTCCTTTACAAGCTTAAGTCCAGCTTCGCTGTCGAGATCAGCCAAAATAAACATAGTCAGAGGAGCAGGTGCGCTCTCAGCTTTAACATTTCAACATTATAATGGGCTGAGCGAAAATAGCCAAAATGAACGTACGCGGATAGACGAAAGATGAGGGGTTAATGCGGAAGCCCGTTCGGTCAAAAACTTCGTGCAGATTGAAGATGCGAAGGCTACCGGGGGTGGCAGTAGGGTATAAATACATGTTCCGCCGCTGGCTCGTCGTTGGCTGATCATAGAAGTACGTCGACATGGTCTCGTTAAGGTCATCAGTGATTTTCCCAGAGTACACCTTGCAAAAGTTGGGTTGGTTGGTTCAATAAACATTGGAAGTACGCACCTGTTCTTGCAAGAATTGCATTTGTTGGCCTATTTCCATCTGCATGTTTTGGAAGAAGTCCTGAACAACAGAGAGTTAGGAGATAAGGAAAGACTAAACATTTGAAGTATATTACATCATCCAGTTTGAAGTGCTTCCCGTTGACGAAAACATGACCTGTTGGAGACGCAGAGAGCGTAGTACCAAGCCGTTCAGAGTACTGCTGGATCTTGTCGAATGGTGCAAAAGGGGTGAGCTTTCCATCAAGGATGGCATCCAACTCTGCAACGACAGAATCGGCAGGGGCTTCGGCCTCGGTGAATTCCTTGTATTCAGACCGGACGACATTCCATTGTACAGTAAGTGAATCAGACGAATCGATTGGGGTGATCTGTTGCGCGATTCTGAGAACAACCCCGACTTTTAGGGAGAAAAATGGCTAAATACCCTTCGAATGAATTCTATAGTTTTCCTACGACCATAATTTTGCACGAGGTAGTAGAAAAGTCTGGCCATCCGCGTTCCTAGAAAATCGTACTTTAACGGGGGAATAAAAATATAGGTCACCAGGAAACCGTTACCTTCTTCTGATTCTGCGATGGGGACAACTCCGAATCGAAGAGGGAAGTTTCTGTCAATGATGTTGGCGACTGGTCCACCGATGAAAGTGAGGCTGCTCGTTTGGGACAAGTCGACAACGAGAACAATATTATAAAGATTGAGTTTCACGTTGGGAAATTGCCCAGGGTACACGGGTCGGAGGAGCTAAATGACTTCTACATGAGGGCTAGCCAAGAAAGAGCTGAATACAAAAACTGACCGTAAGGAGGGACGCACTCCATTTCGAGTATCTGAGAATCGAGAGTTCGGTACCAAAGCTTTTCAGAGAGAAGATAAAACGTACCGACTATCTTTCTCTATATCATTCCACCATGTAATGACTTCACCCTTCTCAGGTCGATCGCTGGCATCGAACAATCCATCCAACACATTTTTCCCAGATTGAGATGCACTGATATTCGGATGAGTCAACAACTCTAGTACCTGAGGCCGTGGGATCCCCAGTGCCGCTAACGATAGCATCACAGCTCTCTCCTTCTTCAAAAGTCTCAGCAGCCCCAAAGGGTTCACATCTTTATCTCGAACCGCGGCTCCATTTAACCAGAACATGTGGGCTCCACCCTGAGCTTTCAAGGAATTCTCATGTATTTCCTCCTCAATGCTGGAGTTCACAACGACGCGCCGGGCTACAATAGTCGCGTATTTTGGGAAGTTCTGGGAAAGTTGCATCAAAGTAGCCAGGGGTTCAGAGGAGTCGGCAATGAGTTGTGTCGCTTGTAACCCGATTTCTATCCAAACAATGTTACATAAGTAAATTACGATAAATGTTGAATTACCTTGTAGCTCTCCTTCAGACAACGGTGTTTTCGCACTAGGTGCGGTAGCATTCTCCGGATGCGAATGTATAAGCTCAAGGATAGGGTCTATATCCGATTCTAGGTCTTCATCTTCCCTTGCGTCATCTTCTTTGGTAACTTTTTGAGGAATTAATGAATGTTTAAATGATAATGAGTGGGATAAAGAAACCTTTGTGGCCATTCCTATCATCTATAGCAAGGTAATCCGTCTTTTTCAAATCCAATGCGACGCCGTATCCAGAAAGGTGATTCCGAACCGTGTTGTCACGAGTTTGTGGTGGAATATGCCTGAAAACGTATTCGATTTCTGGGACTGGCTTTTTGGCGAGGGACAATAAGTATGAATGTAATTCCCGGAAGTTCGGTGAGGATAAAGAAGCATAAAAGATAGCTGTCCTTGGTGGTAGCTTCAGCGCTCGGGCACGAGGTGGATATACATGATCGAAAGTCAAGAGCTGCGGCCTAGCATATGACCTACAAAACCGTTCAGTACATGAACATTTGCGATAAATACTGCAACTCACGATGCAGTTGTAGATGAGTTCGAAGGATCAATTGTTTCTGTCCCCGCCAAGTGCACCAACGTTTCTATGTCGCACACCACCTCTCCATACCATTCGACCCATGACCCACAATTGGTTCCACGACTCTTACTATGGTGATCCACATAGTGGTTGTAAAACGCCTCAATCTTCGGGGTGGCTGCATGAAGAGCCAAATTCATTTGCACCGCCTTGTACGACCCCGGCTGCCTGAGGAGACCATTTGTGACTGCAATCTGTAAAGATGCTTCATATATAGCCTCGGGCGATAGTTTGTGCGGAGATTGCAGCAAATCTGGGTTGGTAATACGTTCCAAGAGAGGGAAGAATGCGTTTGAGTTCTCCAATGACACAGTCTCGCTGGTTATGAATTGACCACGTCAGTGAAATGTACGTTCTTGTAAGTAATCAATACGCACAGAACTTCAACGAGTGGTGGAGGTGCAGTCCAAGAGGACCTGAGTGATACTTTTACTGGGGGACTCCCAGCATTCCCTCCTAGTATCGCCAATGAAAATCCCAGAGCCGTTAGGCTACGTTTCATCCTGCGTTTTCAAACGACGCGCGAATCAGTGCTGTGTTCAGAATAACTAACACTGAGTGTTATTCAAAACATATAGACTAGACGCGCGGTGTATGAGGTTATTCGGTCGGAAGAGTTGTGGTCGCTTAAAAGTGTAATGAACACGACGCTCGACACGTCAACCAAAAACCATGCATCTTATCTGATAACCATAAGGAAGTCACGTGTAGATAACTTTTTTCGCGGATCCGCTTTACGATCTGGGTGACTAACTAATCCGAACGTCCATCTACTCGAGTAAAACGTATAGAAAGCTAGGAAACCTACACGATTTCAACAGGAAACATCATATCCTGGAAAAATGGAGTTCACGCCATCCCCCCCAGTGCATCGTGTCTTGTGCGCAGACTGCGGTATGAATCGAACCCTTTAATATATTGGCGAACGCGTACTGATCTAATTCATAGGCACCCCCATCGTCCCCAACTCTGCGAACATGTGTGTTGCGTGTCTGAGAAATACGTATGTAACAAACCCGATTCATTCCCTCGCTAATTCTAATCTTTGATTACACTAGTGTCGATATCACGGAAGGGATTCCTAAGCAAGGTCGGTATTGATACTCTACTCCAATGCACCTTACTTATTCAAAACACCCTACATAGCCTCTGTATCGTACTGCAGGAATTGCGAACGATTCTTATCTCCTCCGGCTTCATGGATGCTTGCTAAGCCCGAGTCTGCTGAGCTTTTGGCTCTATGCCTGAAAAAACTCAAAGGGCTAAACAAAATCCGATTAACCGAAGCACATTTTATTTGGACAGAACCACATTCAAAGAGGCTCAGGGTGTCGATGACAATCCAGAAAGAGGTGCGTACGCCGTATATATTATCCTCACATTTATTAACACTTTATAGGTCTTAACAAATACAATCCTGGAACAAACCTTCGAGATTGAATATCTCGTTCAACATGGCCAATGTCCAGATTGTGCCAAACTAGCTGCAAAGAACACATGGTCCGCCCTCGTTCAAGTCCGTCAAAAAGTTCCCCATAAACGGACTTTTCTATACCTCGAACAACTCATATTGAAACATGGGGCCCAAAAGGATACCATCTCAGTCAAGGAAGTAAAAGATGGTCTTGACTTTTTTTACAGTTCGCGAAGCCATGCTCTCAAGATGGTGGATTTCTTGGGAAATGTTGTCCCGATAAAGCGAGTCTTTCATAAAGGCCCAATTTGCGGAGAGATCTAATCATTATCCTACCACAGATCGAAGTCATCAGAGCAGATCATCTCGTCAGATGTCCACACAAGTACTGCTACCTTCAAATACACATACTCTGTCGAGATCGTCCCAATATGTAAAGACGATCTTGTGTGTATACCCCCCAAGCAAGCACGACACCTCAGTAATATCAGCCCCCTGACAATCTGCACCCGTGTGGGTAATTCCGTACACCTTCTCGATCCCGCGACGCTGCAATCATGCGACATCACATCAACAATGTTCTGGCGGACCCCATTCCATACGCTAGCTACCGTCACAGACCTTGTCGAGTTTACTGTTCTCGATATTGAGCCTGATGGCCGGCGTACGAAGGGTCGTTTTGTGATGGCTGACGCGCAAGTCGCATTGGCGGGCGCATTCCGATCCACGAAAGGGATTCACGAAGACGAGGAGATGATGGATTTCGACAATCGGGGTGTCTCGAACCAGATCTACCATACGCGTACTCATCTCGGTGCGATCCTTCAACCCGGTGATACCGCGATGGGGTATCACCTAACCAACAGCAATTATAATTCCGACGACTTTGCTCTCTTGGACTCTGACCATATACCCGATATTATACTGGTCAAGAAGGCCTATCCCAATCGCAGAAAGAAGAGCAAGTCCAGAGGGTGGAAGCTCAGGAGTATTGCGAAGGAGGCGGGCGAGGAGGGAGAGACTGGGAACGCTCGGGGCATCGTAGGGAGACTCGGTGGTAGAGATCAGAAGAAGGTGGAGGAAGATTACGAGATTTTCTTGCGAGATCTCGAAGAAGACCCGGAGATGAGAAGTGCGGTGAATCTATACAAAGCGCCCGAGGTCGAGATGGCGCCTCCGGAGAAGAAAGGAGGGAAGAGAAAGCCCCAGTTTGCGATGGAAGTGGACGATGCACCACCAGAGGAGATCGTCAAGACTGGAATAGGACTTACCGATGATGAGGAAGAGGAGGCAGACTTCCCAGAAATCCAGCTCGACGAACTGTTGGAGGGCTTCGATGAGATGACGCTCGGGGCAAGCGAGAATGGTCCAACAACAACCGATTAGAATAGACTGTTGTTTATATCATGTATATTCGGCGACCTTCTAATGTTCTTTGAGATGTTTTCAGGTTGTACCGGTGGTCCCCTCCAGAAGCTTTCAGGTTATCATCGACACTCGCATAGTGACTCTCTAGATGGAGAAATTTTCACGATCCCTCTTAGCTCAGCTGGTAGAGCGCGTCACTAGTAAGCAAATGACGAGGTCAGTCGTTCAAGTCGGCTAGAGGGAAGCTTTTTGTTTTACTGTGTAAATGTGTACCAGTATCTTTAGATCAGAACTCTTATTTCATGGCTCTATCCCAACGTCGAAGGAATTTTTTCCCCTCAAAAGCTATGTAAAGAGGCTTCCCGTGGGGCGCCGACCCTAAAGACTAATCATTCCACTTCCTACCGCTGCCTAGGTCCGACATTGATGCGTACACAAGTGCCCAGGTCTTATTAACTTTTAGCATCCCTCTTAGCTCAGTTGGTAGAGCGCGTCACTAGTATATCAGAGTGTTGAGTATATGACGAGGTCAGTCGTTCAAATCGGCTAGCGGGAAATTTTTGGGCCTTCATACTGTTATTGAGCCTCCCACTCATCCAATTCGATCCTCACGAGTTCCAGGCCAAGTACACTCCCTCTTAGCTCAGCTGGTAGAGCGCGTCACTAGTAAGCAAATGACGAGGTCAGTCGTTCAAGTCGGCTAGAGGGAATTTTTAGAACCTTATTTCCTTTGCCTGTTTATTTATGGAAATCTTGGGACATCTTTTTGTTACGCCACCAAATCATCATGAGAGTTCAAACTATATCAGGGGACCAAACATATTCACTGAGAACCGGTGAAAAAGGGACGGAGCCAGGCGATATTAAAAAGAGTCAGAGATGCGCTAAAATGCTAAAACGTTTCAGGCCAAGGTAAAAATTCCCGCTAGCCGATTTGAACGACTGACCTCGTCATATACTCAATACCCCAACATACTAGTGACGCGCTCTACCAACTGAGCTAAGAGGGATTGCGTTACTCCTTCCGTAAAGTGCTATATATCATTATGATCTTTCGGAACCGGTCCTTTGTTTGGTTCCTTCTCACCACCACCTCATAACTCCCAGCCTGAGAAGAACCTTCATAACAACGATGACAACCAGCATAATATGCCTACGGTCCAGCCTCTATCAGATATCTATTATAATTAAAACTGTACCCTCTTCGCATCTCCAGTTCTGATTGTCTCCGAGAACCAAGGATTTGACTCAAGATTCCCGCCAGCGGTTGCTTTCGCATGGTATTTATCCTTCCCTTTGCACAATTATGATTTCGATCTCATGCTTTGCTTTGATGATCTTAGGATCTTTTCAGTTCCCAGTAACTAGTATAATCACCTCATAAGATCTAACGTGGAAAATGACATTTGCATTCCCAACGTCTGGCTCCTGCAACGTGTGAAGTAATGGGCGAAGTTGACGATGATCCAGCCACAAGGGCGGGCAGGTATTGTCCTTGGATTGGAGATATCTAGCACAAATAAATACAGGTGCGAACCGTTCCTGTTCGACTTCACTAAAATCCGCGTTTACTCCGTCCTTCTCATAAGCCGGGGCTCCCCACCACAAAGTTGTACTCCATACCACTGGTTTTTCCCAACATACAACAGACCATGCGCCATGATCACATCTCTGTTCTTCCTTGAACACGCATATCGATATTCCCGTCTTGTTACGGTCATTAGTACTTGCCATGAGTCAAGGTGATGATGTCAGATGTCGACGATCATCGCGCCCGCCAGTCCCGGCGCTGTTTTCACCCGCCTGACTTTAAATATACAGCCCGCCTAGCTCAATTGGTCAGAGCGTCAGACTTTTACGGAGTCTGCGCCCTTCTGGGTATACAGGCATAAGGCTAAATCTGAAGGCTGCGAGTTCGACCCTCGCGGTGGGCTACTTTAATTTTTTTCCAAGCCCCCAGTTCAACCTTTCAACCACACTGCCACTGCACCGATTTCGATGTACACCCCTGCATATTGAAATCTCATTTGGTCAATTTAGCGAAACACTTTCCCAACTAATTAGGTAGAATGGCGAGTAAATATTAATTGGAAAGTGACGTTATATTAATACAAAAAATGATTTGTTGAGTAGATTACAGATAATGTGGCGAGGTTTACGAGTTGAAGTTCTGCTGGGCTTCGCCCTTATCGCGTCGCAAGTTGCCTTAAATAAAGAGTCAATAAATGTTTTCATAGCGCGGCATTTCCTTTTCTCAGACCCACCTTGTGTTTCTTGGGAACTGTCGCCAGTGACTGCACCAACAACGGAATCCTTCTTTCCCCCGATGCGATCGGCAGTACCTTCGGTGTATCCCTTAGTCTGGGCAGCTCGATATTCTGTCTCTCCTTGGGCATGTTCCTGCTTTCCGGATTGTTGCCATGAAGTGGCACCGGTCATATTTCCAATAGTCTCTACGGCTGTGCCTTTGGTAGAGTGAAATTGTCCGGAGGTTTTGCTGTCATGAAAAACAAGTCAATGACCCATACACCAGAGAGGAAGGTGAGTGCATACTTGGGCTCGCCGGAGGTCATGTTGTTGGAAGACATTTTTATTGTTAGTGATAGGGTTGTGATAAGGTGTTATTTAGATTTGGTGAATGGCTGTTATACTTCAAAGCCCTGATACCTGCTGCTTATATATTACTACCAGACAACTGAGGCTCCAAATGTGATGTTTTTATGACGAGATGAGTGCATCACAGTGATGTCATTATTCTAATACGCGTCTCGTCACGTGGTACTCACAATACACCACCTGCACCAGAACGCCACCATAAGCGCCAACGAGTGCTCCATGACCTTGATGTAACATGCATCATAATATATCAATATTGGACGGAGCGAAAAATATATAAAGGGCCTCATATTTTCACAAAAGAAATATCTAAAGTTATCATCTCACTCAATCCTCCATCAAACACATATAACTTCTTACACAAACTAAGTACTATAATGTCGTCCAACAACTCTTCTGCCAACAACATGGCCACCGGAGAGCCCAAGTAAATTTCTTGCCTTCCATGGTACATTTGTAACTAACTTTTCGTTTTCCAGTAAGACTTCGGGCCAATTCCATTCAGCGAAGGGTACCGTCGTCGAGACGATTGGCAACCTGACCGGAGCCACAACATGGCAGCAATCCGGGAAGGAAGAACATGCGCAGGGTGAGGCAGAATACAACGCTGCCCAGGCCAAAGGTTACGCCGAAGGCACTATCGATCGCGCCGCGGGGAAGAAGGATGCCGTCGTTGGCGCGATAACTGGTGACCGGTCGCAGGAGACGCAAGGTTAGTTATACTTTACGAACTACAGTTAATTATAGCCATGGCTAAACAATTGTGGTTAGGCAACCTCCGACATGATAAGGGTCAAGCGAAACAAGAACTTAACCAGAGTGTTTAATAACTTCCTTTGGGCTTGGGGGCACTGTCGTCATTGATACCATTAATTACATATCTACAAGTGATTATATGAACTAAATGGAACAGTTATTCGCATAACTATCGTATACTTTGAAGTTAAAAAACCGGTGTCCGTGCTACTTAAGCTAACCGCAAGCACTCAAGTTTGTATGAGAGTTTAGTCAGATATACATGTATACCCACTGAAATCCTTGAACTTGAAGATGACTTAAGAACATCGGAATATCATAGAAAAGTCACAAATTATTATTAGTATATAGGAGTATTAGAAGTAACGAATATAGATAAAGGTATATGATTTAATTAGCATGTAGAATCTATTAGCAGGCCAGCTGCAACATCTATCCACGCCAGACGGGGGGACCAGCGACCTGGAACGAAGTCGGAACAGGGTCGTAGATGTTGATATTTACACCAGGGCCTGGTAAAGGTCATGAGCACCTGTCGGATAGTCTAAAGTGTTGGGACTCACCAGAGGGGTTGATATAACCGGGGATAGCAACCTTGGGTGGGTTTCCAGACCCGCCACCAGTGATCCTGATCTGTGCGCAGGAAACGAAAGACTCTGAAGGAATAACGTGGAGACCGATCTGCTCAATGCGGACCAGGTACTGGATTGAAATAGTTCGTGAGTGACCGTTACAAGAAAATAATAAAAAAAGATCATACCTCGCCAGCAGGGACATTCTGGGGAATGGTGGTCGTCAGTTGTGATTTCCCCAATGTGGTGAACGAGAAGGGGTTGAGGGTTGCGCCCCATTCAGCGATCTATAATGTTGCGCATCAGCAGGGCCGTGTAGGCGGGAGAAATTTCAAAAGTACCTTGAACCAGTTGGCACCGCTGCCGTCCCAGCTAGCTGCAGAGCCGGGGGCCTTGCCGAGGTAGATCGCGGCAGGGCCAGCGTGGTAGATAGACGCGTCGAGGTTGAAGCCGATAGTGCTTCCGGCTGCGACGGTGACGGTCTCAGCCGCGGAGGAGGGGTTGGTGTTGCATCGCATGTCAGTCGACGTTACAGGTATAACGGGGCTGTTGTTCTGGGGCTGGCGGACGGCTCGAGTGGACGTCTTATCACCTGCAATGAGAGTGGTCCAGATGTCTTGAACAATTATAAGTTAGACGATGAATGAAGTGGAACGGAGGGAGGCGAGACTCACAATGTGCGGATGCGCTCTGAGCGATGAGTGCGAGGCCGAGGATGGTGCTGGCGAACTTCATTATAAATGTAAGTTGGTAGGGAAAGTGAGTGTGTGTGTGTGTGTGTGTGTGTGTGCAAATGAAGACGAGGATGAAACTGAGGACTTGGGAGTACCCATGCTCTACCTTTTATACTATAAATCTAGTCAGTCAATAAAATTTTTCTCGAAAATTTCAAAGATTTTTGGGGTCCAGAAATTTCTTGAAAATGGTAGAGGCACATAACTATTTTTAGGCCGACCCGACGGCAAATTATCAATTGGAAATAGGCGGGGTGGGAGGCGCGATCGCTTACTAAAACGGAAGTTTTCCTCGTGATCAATCCACGAGAGAAAAAAAGGGTGAATGTCGCTACACATTGTGGGGGTGGCGTGGCTTGGCTCCCTTGATTTATCGATACTCGATACGAGTGGTTCAAAGTCTGTGTTTAGTTGTGGATATCTGAAGAAAACGCAAATGGTAATAAGGATTGAGGGTTACTAACAATTGTTCGAGATCATGGGTTTCACGAGCTATTTGCGAAACTTAAATACTACCTCATGTCGTCTTATTAGAGTCAGCTATTTTACCGTCTGCAAACCCAATATGCGAGGCCACAAGCTTCAAGCCATGGAATCGAAGAGAAATTTGGGGTCATGAATGAAATTCTCGGCAAGAAAAAAATGATCGACCTGTATCACATGACTTTTTTTGCCATTCCGTTCCGCGTGGGGGACGGCTCCGATACCCAAATTACTCGCGCTTTATTTGAAAATCAACAAGAAATTTATTTTGGGGCTCTACGGGAGACGAGAATAATGCCAATGAGTGGGGCAGAGGGAAAATCAAATTGAGGGTACTTCACAGCCGGGATCAACAATGCTCATGGCATTCCCGAGGCCGGGTAGTGGTAGCCCAACATACGACGAGGATTGGTAAAGTTGAAAATTTCCGGCCGTTTTGATATAGTAGTCGATCGCCAGCTTTAATGGGGGTTCGTATTCTTCAATCTCATCTGAGAGCTCGTGTGGGATATCGCGGGTCTGAGGGAAGGGGAACGTGACACGGACATGTTCCAAGTCACCGATATCCTTAGCGGTCTTTCTCTCTCGAATAAACTTGATAAGGGAAGCTTCAGAGAAGTTTCCTTGTGCGCATTCAAATACTATTAGTTCAGGGAGTAAGCATTGAGGGTTTGGCGTTAAGAGATCAAGGACACGATCGTTGAAGGAATAGCGTTCTAAAATAGTGTGCAGATCAGGTGATTCGATGACTGTGTGATTTCGTTCCCGGATATGTAACCTGAATAATTCTAGGGGTAGGTTTTTGAAGCATCGCGATAATGCCCTTTCAGAGAACCCGTGGATGTCGAGTGATAGTGATCGAAGACTAGTTGTTTGCTTTAGATAGGCGAAGAAGGCTAGGGGGGGATCACCACGGGCGTTTGAACGATAAAACTCCAGGGTATGAAGAACGGGTGTAGTTAGATACTGAAATATAGAAAATGGAGGATCTGTTGCAAGCTCGTGTTCTTCGATCCCAAGGGTCCTCAAATACGGGACTGTCACCGGGCGAATATATGCGGGGATGAGTCCAAAAAGGGTAATTTCTAGCCAACAGTTGACTAGATTTGGGCACCGACGAAGGAGGAGCAATCCTTCGTGAGGTGATAGAGGTTGACTTTTATTAGGTTGAACACGGAGCTCGGTAAGTTGTTCCCAACGGAGACTGTACGTCAAGATATCTCCTGGCATCTGGCTAAAAGCGACCGCCCTTATTTCAGGTGCATGAAGAAACTCTAAGGAGTCCCAGGTTGCGGTTCTCTTGATACCCTGCTGGTTCTGGATCGTAATAGATTGAAGCATTGGAACATCTTTTGCACGTAGGCCGTCTAAGAGTGATCTTGACGTTAATGGTGAAAAGTCAATATGACGCCACCGATTTGCGAATTGGATAAGCATCTTCAAAATGATGACCGTTTGCTTTTGCTTGTATAGATCTCCCGACATTGGCTCAGAAATAGAGACTGAGAGCGGCAGAACCCCAGATCGCGCCAACCACTCAGCCGCGGCGTCGCGTCGTAGATGGAGCAAGTGCGTTTCTTCAGATCTCCCTGGAACGGGTATATGAAGACTAGCCCAGAGCGCAGGAGTGGATAAAGATACGCGTCTCCAGGCACTGCATACACGGCCGAAGAGAATGGGGGCCTCTTTGTGGCTCATTACAGCATTTCTTCCAATAGGAAGGCAGTGAATGAAAATCTTCCCTAAGAGCTCTTGAGGGACCTTGCGTATCGGAGAAAGTAGCGCTTGGTAGGCATTAACGTCCTTCGCGAGTGTGTTTCTTATTTCTTGTAAACGAGCGAGGTCTTTGTCCAACGAGGAAAGGTGATCCAAGGGTGCTACCAGAAGTTGCTTGATCTGATGCGCCTCCCCTACAGATGGGGTGTAGTTGGTATATAGCTTGTCGGTGAACAGGGAATGGTCCATTTAGATGTATCTATCTGTTAGAAGGTTAAATTAATATTCATGCGGTTTCCAGAGATAGTCATGCCTTGCAAAAGGGGGCTGTAAACTAAGTATGAGCCAGGAATGGTGTTTTTCCTGGCAGCACGGCTGTCAGCGAAAGGTCAGTTTAGTTTGTGTAGTTATATATGCTAGAAGTACCTATTGCTAAGATGTTTTTTGGTCAGCTTTCTGGGAGAGGAAAACCAGACCTGTTGGTCTTGAAGCCCAGTCAGAAGTCCCTGAATTCGGAGTCATTATTTATTATCCTTTGTATCTCTTTTGTCACAGTCACAAACGGTACCACGTGGTACCACAATAGCGCCCAAACATTGTGCACCTTTGCCCGTATTTTCGGTACTAACATATGTGCTAATGATAATCACCCTTATATACCACCAACCGTGCTTGTACTGAAATCCAGATCATCTTTCCCTTTCAGTATAACTGTACATAGGAACCAACTCGATGCTTCGTACCCTATTACCACTCAGCTCCACGCGCCCTACTGGGAGCTGGTAGAGGAGTGTCCCCTGGCGCACATAGGGTGGGACGAGTAGGGCATAACAGAAGAGTCACAGTATCAAGCACCCATTTGCCTCCAGACTCCGATTTACAAGTTTTTTATTTACAGGATAAACACCCTACACCGCGATCAAACCGTACCTCAGAACGCCTGCACAACGTACTGTACACCGGCACGGGCCTACCGAATGGTCCATCGGAACAACTGCCTCAGAACAGGCTGTGTGTCAGAACGACTTGACCTCCGCCAACGAACCGTTCCCCAGGACAAGTCCACCAAACTGTACACTGGAACGCTTGGCTCATAACAGGGTCCACCACAGCATAAAAATCCGGCATGCCTAAATGACTAAAAACGGTACGCCTTAAGAGTTGTGTATCCCCGATGATTTATGTGCCTCTACTTTCCATGTATTACTGGCCGATTGTATGCCGACGCGCCTACTCCGGCCCATCGAGATAGTGTACGCCCGAACAAGCTTCCTGCTCTGCCGACAAGGCGTACGCTAGAACAACTCCCATCATTGTTTTGTACGTCGGAACAAAATCAGTGCATCCCCCGGGAAATGTACATCAGAACGGCTTTAACTCATTTCTGGCGCGCCGTACCCTGGAACAACTTCACCGATCCATCAAGGAAGTATACATGGGAACAAGCTCACCACACCACCATCATGCTGTACGCTGGTAGGACTTCCTATCAGCCGCCTGTACCCTGGAACGGAATCACCGCCCCAGCTGGAGACTGTATGTTGGAACCGGTTCACTACGCCTCTGGCAGGTTGTACACCAGAACAGCTACCCCGCTTCATCGAGATGGCGTGTGCTAGAACAATTTCCAACTGGCCACCCGTACCCGAGAACGGAGCCACCACCCCACCCGGAGACTGTACACCGGAACAGCTCCCCGCTTCATCGAGATGGTGTACACTGGAACAATTTCCAACCGGCCATCCGTACCCCAGAACGAAACCACCGCCCCGGCTGTACGTCAGAACCGGATGACTATGCCTCTGGTGTACGCCAGAGCAGCTCCCCCGCTCCATTAGGATAGTGCGCGTTGGAACATATCACTGGCCACCTATGCACACCACAAACGGGCTGTTCAAGAAAACAAGTACATACCGCCCCTGTCACACCTCTGCGGCAGCTACATTGAACCGCTAAAAGGCCTTACATAGATTCTGCTCTATCTATTTACTTTAATTCTATGCATAGTCCAAGATGGTACTACAGTCAAACCTGTCGTAACCCATACCTGTAATAGCCCATAACCTCCTATAACCCATAGGTTTGGGCGTCCACAAAATTTAAATTTTCACCAAAATTGACCTCTCATAACCCATAACCTGTGATAACCCATAGATTTAGGCTTCCACCAAGTGCTATGGGTTAAGGCAGGTTTGACTGTATTGTATTAATTAGACAACAAAATTACTAATAGTCATCGATGTGTAAGAGCTTCCTAATTTGCGCCCGGTTCCACACTGCTAAGAAAACATGAGTGTATATCATTACCCGCTCCTGCCCCAAATATTGAACCACCTTACGTATCCGCTTCAGACCACCATTACCACATTCTGCCGCACTAGAATTCAAGCGATGGAGACACGAGTCAACGGCCACATAGGAGGAAAGGAATGATGATTCGTCACACTTGGTGTGGTCTGGGGCATGAAATCCGTCAATCACAATTGTTGAGTCGGCGAAGTAGTCTGGCTCGTAGGTCATGCAGTATGGACCCAATGCACACGCAAAGTCATAGGCAATGTAATGTATTTTGGAGCTTTGGGTCATCGGGTATAGATAGCTGAGAAATACGTCATTTTTCCCTTCCCCAACGGGGATGCAGTGGAAGCCATATGAACTGACATGCGTACACCACACAGCCATGATCCCACCTGTCAGTTTTCTCCTACCATATTCTGCGTAGAATTTGGAACACTTTGCTCACCGACTTCCAGCGGGTTTGGAGCGGATGTCATGGGCCAATGATGGGTACTTTGGGCACATACGAATCTGAGGAAGGCTGTAATAGCAGCCGGTCTGCGTATATTGTATAAGTCAAAGTTTACAGGTGTATGTTTGTACAGTCAAACCTGCCTTAACCCATAGCACTTGGTGGAAGCCTAAATCTATGGGTTATCACAGGTTATGGGTTATGAGAGGTCAATTTTGGTGAAAATTTAAATTTTGTGGATGCCCAAACCTATGGGTTATAGGAGGTTATGGGCTATTACAGGTATGGGTTACGACAGGTTTGACTGTACATACCCAAAACTAATCCTCCTGTTCAAGATCTTTAGGCTCATCTGCTGTGTGCTTGAGGAGCTGACTCAAAATGTGGCAACCCCGCTCAAACAGTCATCGACACACTTCCAGCAGTTCGCCTGGATACTTACCTTGGTGTTAAAGTAGTATGTTAAGAAGGGAAGGAATGTCAATCATCTGTGAAGCGTTGGTGGGGGCTAGCACCATTCGCAAACTATCCCATTTCCACGATCCTCCTCATGGACTCATTTTCTACTTACTATAAAATTTTACTTTACATCTCCTTTTGGATTCAATGTAGATAGTATAAAAGCCCCATACTTTCTTACAGAATAAGAACCTAGTTCACTCCTCCCATTTCCCATTTTAAGTTTCATTCTCATTTGCACCAGTGCATTCTAAACACTCAGTCTCATCTTGTAACAAAGTTTGTGCACACTTGTACATATTTTGCTCTGTGAACTACAAGACAGCACCTTGATTGTCACTCATCACACATAGACAAGGTGTTACGGCTGTTGGGCCTTGTCCTCTAGATCAAGATCAAGTATTGCTTCGATAAGACTGTTGATGGTAAGTCTGACATCTATAGACCTCCTGATATAAAGGAAGAGTCTGTCCTCTTGGTTCTAAGATGCACTACCCCCTTCTAAGGTGAGTAGGATTGAGCTGAGCGTCGAGATCGTAGAGAATAAGGTATATTCAGCTAGGTCAAGCTGAGGACTATCTACTACATGATAGGGTATATATATGGATATAAAAGAAGCATGATGAGTAATGCTTCAGGGAGGGATAAGCGCTATTGGTAGCTATAAATGTAGCGCTGAGTGTTAAGCTAGAACGCTCATTGTGTGTTCAAACGTTAAGTCAGCTTCAATCTTACGTCAGCTCTTCAGCTAAGACGCAAGTCGTGGACTCCCTGATATGAAGGTAGAGCCTAGGTCGTTTAAGATCTATGATGTGTCACCCCCTTCTTAGGCAAGTGAGAACGAGTTCGCGTCAAGTCAAATAGGAGTTAAGAGCGTTGTATTAGCTAGGTCAAGCTGAGGTACAACTACGCTAAACGACGAGCTTATATATGTAAGGTTTTGGGTAAATGAGTCAGTGTGTATGAGTAAAAGAGGAGGTATATGAGTAAGCGTAGATAAGAGGGATTTACGCTATTGGTCAAAGAGATAACACGATTAGTAATCGTGTGAAAAGAAGTACATAAAAGGAAGTGGTTTTATAAATAGAAAAGGTCGTGAGGTAAAGGAAAAGGATAAGCATGTGAAAGAAAAAGAGAAAATGTAACACGGAGTAACAATGTGAAGAGTGAATGTAATAATAGGAGCGGTGAGAATGGAAAGAGAAATAAGG
>MU150280.1:82199-112955 GCA_015584075.1 Collybia nuda
GACGGTCTCATTGAACCGATTGATTAGATCCTGATCTAGAGGATAAGACCTAACAGCCGTAACAACATGCATGTGTGGTAATTATCCTGTTCTTTGATCATGTACTGACTACTTTGTGTGATTTATTTTAGAAAACAAACCTCACAATTTCTAGGAGAGGACCTGTAGTAGTTGATTGTGCATTTAAGCCTTTCACATTACTATTGGACTTGTTACTGTCACTGCATCTGAAACAACAGGTGATGGATGTACAGAGGAGAAAACCCTCTTAGTGGGTTTAACCGCTTTGATATTGAGCATGCTTATGAACAAGGCTCTAGTAGGGGTCAGGGTGGGAGACCACAACTGCAAGGGTCAAAAGAACATCTTTGGGTTAGAAGGGTTGAGAACCTTACCCCCCCCCCCTGTGGGGAGGGTCCTTGTCAGGAGGTTTGTCAGTCAAGTTGTAGAGGGAGGTGAGGGAGTTGGGAGCAAGGGGGGCTCAACCAGAGGGCAGTAGCTGTAGATTGTGTTTAGATTACAAATGTACACTATATCTAATCTCCCACCAGGTGGTGGTAAGAGATCAAGAAGGGATGACCACATCGATCTATTTTTAGTCTGTACATGGTTATCAAGTCACGTGAAAGGAATTGCGATCGTATACTTCAAAGGCCTATATGGAGGCACGCGTTCATCAACGATTGTCCTAGATATAATTCGAAATGTTGAGAGCAGGGTATGATTGTAGGTATCTCATCGTTGGAACTCGTGTTGGCATTTATGCGGATATGACATCCACAGAAAGTGAATCAAGTTGGACTGATTGTGATCAATCTACACAATAGATGAGATGAGTCTGCAACCAGAGAAAGGCCAACAAGGGAACAGAAAAAAGGAATTGTATGTATGTGCCATATACTATTACATTGATGCACAGAACCTCAATTGACAATTGATCAATGACTCGTTCGTGACTATCGCAACCATCTTGACTCGCTGAGCTCGCAAGGGCAGATTCGCATTTGTATCAATCAGCGGAAAACACTTAAGCTGGTGTGGCGTTTATGTCATATTAGGCATCACATCCTTCAGGTGTTCTTTCTTTAAGCATCGTGCAACCACACCACAATTTTTGCATGGTCGTGGCTTCGCTTCATAAGCATTATCGTCATATCCACTGCCCACCATAGGAGGGTTGTCTATCACCATGGTACGGCTTGCGGCGGTCCCTATTGAGGTGAAATGGTGAGGACAAACAGTAGCTCACGCCAAAATTCGACTTGGCATATCGACAGGTACCCCGTGGGGGTTCAGAAAAATAATGGCCTAATCAATTGAGCCCAACGAGAGGTCAAATAGGGACGTGCTAACGCAAATCTAAAATAAGAATAAACAAATCTTGCTTGTCAGGGTGGGTACATTCTTCGCAGATCGTATAATCACGTTCCGTGCACCGTTTACCTTTAGAGCGTTCTCCAGCATCTCCAGCGTTTTCGTTCTTGTATTCATTCTCAATCAGAGCCCCACGAAATAGACGCAAGCATCCGTCACACGTAGAGGTAGGAGTTGGATTTCGTCGACGATCTTCCCAAGCTAAGTCTTCCATGCGCATAATTGAATGCATCGGATAACCAGGACCACTATACTTGCGCAAAGTCTTGTCCAACTTGTGCAGTTGGGCTGGTTTGGCGCATACACTACGCTTGTGAGCTTTCCAGTCAACCTTCTGACAGTCGGTCCTGGAGAGAATAATATGTTTTTTTTTTTCAAATTGAACACAGATTGTTCGTCACATACGCGCAATAACTAGGATAGTTTTCGGTCAGATAGGACTACACTTTACTTATGAAACGCGCTTACATCGTTTTTTGACACTTTGATCATTGTAAAGGCCTTTCGCATTCGATTTTGCTTACAGGTGAAAAATGAAATGGATTAGTACTGACGGCGGAAGCGGGGCATAAAAGAGTTCAAGGCTTTCGACTTTAACTTGAAGCTCCGCTTGCTACTTTTCTCTCCTCATTTTGGTAAAGAGCAACCCATATTGGTCGTGAGTTTGGTGAGGTTTGGTATGGTTACGTAATTTCTAAGCGTCGGCACAAGGAAATTACGAACGAGCACCAACAAATTGGCTTGAGCAAACTTGGGCTCTGTAATTTTACCAAAATGCAGGACGGACGTGCACCCAGGTATGAAAATAGACATTTTAACATTGGTTTGCTAAATGTCTGTAAATCAGGATCAAAAATCGCGCGCCGGCCGCAATCCAGGTATGTCTGTTGTAGGAAAGCCTTTGGTTAGAACTAACAAGAGAAGCGGGGTAGATCACAGCAGAGCAGCTGTTAAGAGAGGTATTATGGAAAACTTTATCTATTTGGTCACTACTTACCGGAAAATAGGCCCAAGAACGACAAGAGACTGCATTCCGGGCGCCAAAACAACGAGTTGAGGATTTCGAGGAGCTTCATGAGTATCGGGGGCGCAAGCGAAAGGAATTCGAAGAACGTATTCGAAGGACACGGGGGAGCATGTACGTTGTCATATATCTCATTTTATCAATCGAGTTTATTGTATGATCACAGAAAAGAATGGCTGCAATACGCCAACTGGGAGGCCAGTCAAAATGAATTTGCCCGTTCGCGTTCGATTTTCGAGCGTGCATTGGACGTTGACCCACGTAGCGTGCAACTATGGCTGAGTTACACCGAAATGGAACTAAAATCACGGAATGTGCAACACGCACGAAATCTCTTCGACCGTGCTGTTACCCTACTTCCACGGGTTGATCAGCTCTGGTACAAGTACGTCTACCTCGAGGAGCTTCTTCAAAACGTATCTGGCGCACGACAAGTATTCGAGCGCTGGATGAAATGGGAACCGGATGACAAGGCATGGCAGGCATATATCAAGTTGGAGGAGAGGTATCAGGAACTGGACAGGGCTAGCACCATATATGAGCGTTGGATTGCTATCCGGCCTGAGCCTAGGGTGTGGGTGAAGTGGGGGAAATTTGAGGAAGACAGGGCGAGGCTTGATAAGGCGCGGGAAGTTTTCCAGACCGCGTTGCAGTTTTATGGTGATGACGAAGAGCAGGTGGAGAAGGCACAGGCCGTCTTCAGTGCCTTTGCGAAGATGGAGACACGGCTGAAAGAGTACGAGCGCGCGAGGGTAATCTATAAAGTACGCAGTCCGAAAAATCTTCTTCACGTTCATTCCTACTTACTCGAGTACGTAGTTTGCCCTAGCACGGATACCTCGCTCAAAATCTGCCGCACTGTATGCATCATACACAAAATTCGAAAAACAACATGGCACGCGTAATACCCTCGAAAGTACGGTATTGGGAAAACGACGAATACAATACGAAGAAGAGCTCGCGCATGACGGGCGTAACTACGATGTTTGGTTTGACTACGCCAGATTAGAGGAAGGAGCTTGGCGTGACCTCAAGGATGAGGGTGCCACTCAGGAGGAAGAGGACGCTGCTGCTGGGCGAGTTCGGGAGGTATATGAACGTGCAGTAGCTCAGGTTCCCCCAGGTGGAGAAAAGCGACATTGGAGACGGTATATTTTCCTATGGTTGGACTATGCCCTATTTGAAGAGATTGAGACCAAGGTACGCAATCTTTTAATAATTTTATTGAATGCACGTGTTGAATTCCGAACAGGATTACCCACGCGCAAGACAGATATATCAGACTGCAATGACGCTCGTCCCCCATAAGCAGTTCACGTTCGCGAAACTTTGGCTTATGTTTGCGAAGTTTGAGGTTAGACGATTAGAGCTGCCTGCAGCCCGCAAAATCCTAGGGTCGGGTATTGGGATGTGCCCGAAGGAAGCCTTGTTTAAAGGTTACATTGATCTTGAGATCGAAGTGAGTAAGGTGCCTTCTGTCGTCTATCATGGTAAGCTAACAATCTCATCAGCTCCGCGAATTTGATCGTGCACGGCAGCTATATGAAAAGTATCTCGAGGTACATATATCTGTCTAGTCAACGATATGGTCTAATCTAACGGCCCTCTAGTACGATCCAGCCAATTCACCTGCCTGGATTAAATATGCCGAACTCGAGTCCCAACTGCAAGACTTTGCTCGAACACAAGCCATTTTCGAGTTGGGCGTCTCTCAATCGCCGTTGTCCATGCCGGAGGTTCTGTGGAAGGCATATATCGACTTTGAGATCGAGGAGGGAGAACGGGAGATTGCTCGTGCATTGTACGAGAGGCTCGTGGCTCTTAGCGGTCACGTGAAAGTCTGGATCTCGTATGCGCTGTTCGAGGCAGAGCCCATCCCTGTCCTGCGTGCTATCCGGGAGGAGGAGGAACAGGAAGACGAGGATGATGAAGAGAAGGAAGCGAGAACCGTCCCTGGTGATCCTATACTCGCAAGACAGGTGTTCGAGCGAGGGTACAAGGACATGAAGAGCAAGGGCTTGAAAGATGAGGTACTTCTGAGTTTTCTCTATATGAGTGCTAAACTGACTTCTATCCTCAGCGCGTCGCCCTGCTCGCTGTCTGGAAAACTTTCGAGGAAAACAACGGCACTGCGAGTGATGTGGCTCGGGTCGAGGGTATGATGCCCATCGTCGGCAAGAGGAGAGTTGTCGACAAGGAGACCGGTCAAACAGTCGAAGGTTTGTGGCCTCTTGACACTTCTGTAAAACCCTCTCACACTTTCAATCTAGACTGGGACATGGTCTTTGCGGACGACGAGCGGGAGTCCAATCCTACATCATTCAAGTTCCTACAGATGGCACACGCTTGGAAAAAGAAGCAGGCGGCTGGATCTGCTGGTGCTGGCGACAAACCTGCTGTATTGTCTGGTTTTACAGCTGCGAAAGAGACCAGTCAGCCGACGGTCGAGAGTACTGATTCTGGCGCTATCGATGGGAAAGGTGATAATGAGGACGCAAGTTCAGATGAGGATTGATAGGTGTGCTATTATCTTGATCAGGTGTTAACCACGTATACGAAATTTTAAGAATAAGTCAATGACTTACACCAAACCTATTTCCAGTAAGTTCTGATATCGAAGTATAGAAATACTGTAAAAGTAGGTCAAGGCGAAGTGCTATTTGAGTGCGGATGGCCCGTGCCCGGCTCAAAACCCCGCATCATACTATCCCGGCGTCTGACCGGTGGCCACCACTACACCAAACGGTGAACTAGACTGACGAACCTGGGGCAAGCATATACAACCGCACATCGATATTCCAGGATAGTCAAAATAAACATCTTGCGGCTGGCAAGACCGATGATTTCTCGTATAATAAATGTAAGGGGTTTGCACGGGGGAAATAGTAACATATCAGCTTTTACCTTATCCCTTATAAAATCAAATGGGGTGAAAATTTAGGACCAAGGCCCCAAACGTTATACCACAGGCAATGGGCCGGGGGAGGCCAGGAGTTAGTTGATAGAATGCCATATTCTTAAACGAAGTTAAGGGTGGACAAGTACAGCGTGGCCACGATGCGAGGGGAATTTAATATCAACTACTGTTTGAAAGTGTACGCGAATTTCTCCAACATAGCCTTTGTATTCGCAAATTTGGTCGCAATTCTCATTGGCTCTTCGGTGATAATTAGCGAGAGTACGTTGGTTGTCCTATAGGCTATCAGAAAGAATGAGCTACTGTGCCTACACGGATGTTAAACTTGTGTCATACTGGTGTCCACTTTGGCCTGCTTTTCAAATGCGGCCAAATAGCCCTTAATCGGCACACGCATGGTTACCACAGACTTTACAATATTTAACCTCGCATTAGCCCCCATGGGTTGGTCCGACTGAGTAAACTCAAAATGAGTTCTCAGTCCTTCTTGAACCAAATTGACACGCTCGACATTGGCCTTGTAACAAGAAACATGCTTTCTCCGCCCTTAATTGGATCTTCGCATCTTATAGGTCCTACGCCAATATCGTGCACATGTACGGCATTCCTATTCCAGATGTGTGGATTTTGGGGAAAATAAGTATGTTCCGTACTTTTATTAATAAATTACGACTAGATCCTGGATACGAGTGCTTGAATAAACTATCTGTCGGGGACATTGTCGGCCATCTAATTAGGATATCTATTCCAAGACACAGTATTAACACACATCAGATTTAAAAAATAAATACATACTGGCACAAAAGAGGATCTCGACCCTCCCTTCCACTTGTAGACTTCGAGGTATCTGCTCCAGAGCTCATTCATACCTGATCCAACTTCCAGCACCCCATTGTCATGAAGATCAGGCATACTCTCAGATACGAACCTGACATCCCTACCACATGGTCTATTAGAGAAAATTATTCTCACTCGTTGTATTTCTGAGCGATTGGGGAGAGTAAGAGCCCAATTCAATCCGGTCCAGATCTCGTTGTTGATGATGAGTGTTTCTGGTTCTTCTATTGGAGCCCGAACGAATATGGTGAGCTCTTTAAGTTTCCTCAGGCCAGATGGGGACGCAAGAGCAGTTATCAGCCATAGCAAGGCGTCGTGTTCGGGAACGTCGGGATAATCTGTTGTGAGGTAGATCGTATGGAGATTCTGCGTTATTTTTAGGTCAATCACAGCGCCTGGATATAATTAACGATAAGCTGTTGAGAAGATATGTGTAGCTTACTTGGCGATGACATAGGGCCGCTCTCAGGCTGTGGAGACTCCAACCACCACGTAAATGTTTCCAGAGACCCACTAGAAGCCTTCGTCACTTTGCGTGTAGCATCCGTTAAATCGGAGGCGCGGCCGTAAACTAATAAACTCCTGAGCTGAGATATATGCAACCCAGATTTTGGATGTTCGAAGACTTTCAATAGCGCGCTCAGGGAGGATGAGCTGTGTGGATTGTATACCAGTAAGGATTCGAGATAACCCCTGCCGACGAGAGGTTCCGGATTTTCTGAGAGCAGAAAGTCCTTTTCGAAATTGAATTTGCAGTCGACACAAACTAATGCCTTGAGTTGGGTCATATAGGAAAAATGAGCGGCTGGGAAGTTCTCTACACCATAGAAGCGGATGTTAATAAGGCCTGGTAGCCTAAAGGTTGTCAGTAGCGATGCTTGTACGATGGGTGGAACGTTGTTCCAGTCAATTTTTCCATCTGCGCCATACTCGCAGATAGATATTGAATGTAGATTATCGAGTAATGCGAGCATCGAAGGAAGTGTCGTGGCCCACCAGTCATTGTCACAGTGTTGGTAATGAATACGAACATCGTATATATAGCAGGAATTAGTGGGGCTCCTTATAAAGGAGACGAGTTGGTCGATACTCTGGGCTGTGGGTTTGATCGAAATAGCCCTCTGGGATAGAAATATCCGTCGACTCGCGTCGAGAAATGAGCGAGATACCAGAGAACATGCTTCAAGAGCTTCGTTGCAGCCATAGAGCTCCTCGATTATAGTGTCGATTATTTCCTTCGGGACCGCTGAGGATATCATGCATAAAGAGTTTTTGGGGAATGGGCGCTGAAAAGTTGTGAAAGCGCACGATGGACCTGAGGGGGATTTAAATAGACTCGGAATTGGCCTTGGCCAAGGGCCGTGAGAACAGCGCGAAACGGTACACGTGACTGTCGCGCTCTCCTTGCGTGATGGGTTCAAATAACCGTGTTCAACAATCCATTCAAATTTTGTTAATTCTGATTGTAATCTCTATCCTCCGCGATGCCAGGCAGGACATTGAATGCCGACTCAGCGTCTGTGAGAGAAATAGTCAATACGGCTATTCCACGAATTCTTGATCAGGCGCAAACGTCAACCGCAAATCACCAAAAGAACTTGGTCGCACTTTATAAGGTCCAAACCGAGGCAGCAGAATACACGGAGGCTATCAGAAGGGGGAAGGAGGTTAGGCTGGTTGGCGAGCGGATCTTTGAGGAGGCGATTCTGAGCATGCTTATGCTCGTGTTGCCAATGAAAAAAGGGACATTACCAGCGGATCGAATAATCAAGTTCATTAGTGGTTACATCAAATTTGTCCATGAGAAAGGTGTGCGGCCACCCAGTTTTCGATTTCCTTATTTTAATCGCGCCTCGCAGCGGCGGAAGGGAAGGCTGCAGTTGACGAGCAATCTGACGACGACGACGATACCACGGCGTCACGATTCACTGCCCGCCTACTCAAACACCTTCTGAAGGGTTTTGTTGCCAAAGACAAATCAGTTCGATACAGAGTGGTGCAAACTGTCGCGGAGATGGTATCCCACTTGGGAGAAATCGAGTAAGTACGATTGCCCCTCTTTGTTCCAAATTTCTAAATCATTATCAGTGAGGAAATCTACACGGATCTTCGGTCTACACTTCTAGAGAGAGTGAACGACAAGGAGACACCGGTTCGGGTGCAGGCTGTGATTGCCCTGTCCAAATTAGCTGGCTCAGAAGAGGCAACAGAAGTTGAGGATGGCGAACAATCTGTCTCGGATGTCCTTATGGACATTCTCGCCCACGACTCGACCGCGTAAGCCTCAGCTTTTGTTAATCCTAATTTTCCCCTCACCGTTTCGCAGTGAGGTTCGTCGTGCCGTGCTACTCAACATCCCTGTCACACCTACGACGCTCCCACACATTCTCGCACGCACACGGGATACCGACACCTCGTTGCGCAAGTTGGTATACGCAAATGTTCTTGTGGAAAACGTCACGCAGCGTGGGTCGATGGGACCCACCCACCCTAGAAGTCTGACCATCGCTCAACGTGAGCTTATCGTACAGAATGGCCTTGGAGATCGTGAACTTGGGGTACGCACGGCTGCTGCCGCACTTCTTGGAGTATGGGTGGATGAAACGAAGCAAGAGGATGAATCAGTAGAGAGCGGCGTGATCAGTCTACTGCACCTGTTTGACTTACAGGAAACCACCGTCGCAGCAGAGGCGCTGACCAGTATTTTCGTCACACGGCCCGAGATTTTTGATAATTTGGAGTTTGGGGGTACGTATCATCTGCTACCCGGTGTTTTGGTTTGGTCTGAACGTTATTAGACAAGTATTGGACGAGCCTTACACCTGAGACTGCTTTCCTTGCTCGGGTATTCGTCGATCACGGTAAAGCCACTAAAGATGACGCGCGTTTGGAGGCTGCCCTTCCTGTTGTGACTGCCCTAGCATTCCGACTACAGGAGTCTTATAACCAACTTCTTGAAGACACGCGTACGGAGGAGGAGGAGCGAATTGTTCGTGATCTGAGTGACGAAGAAAAGAATAAGCTAGAGGACGCTCGTGTGGACAAGGAATTCATCATTGGGGAAATATTACAAATGGCGGTCAACCTGGATTATACTGACGAAATTGGGAGAAGAAAGATGTTTCAACTTGTTCGTGCGTATAGCTCAAGTATTTTTTTGAAGCGCTGTCGACTTATTTCTTGGTAGGGGATATGCTTTCGCAGGAAGAGCTACCCGAGAGCCTTCTCTCGAAGTGCCTGGACGTACTAAGACAGCTGTCCAATAATGAGCGAGATCTTATTCGCGTTGTTGTCGAAATCATCCATGATCTCAGGGATTTCGAAGATGAAGAGGAAGATCTGGATCTGGATGTAAGTAGTCCCGTCTGCTAATTTATAGAGACATTCACTCTTATACGATTATTCTAGAAAGATGTAGATGCCGAAACAACTGTTGGTGATACTCCCGCAACCGTGAGGCCATCTCGAAGTCAAATATTTTCCAACAAACCAGCCAAAGAGAAGACGCCAGAGGAGAAGGCACGTGCTGACGAAATTGATATGAGGTGCTTGATCTTATGTATTGGAATGCTGGAGCGGGTCAATGGGGTATGTGCCCGTCCCCAACGTAACGAAAAATCTGACCTATTCCACTAGACACTTGAAGAGAATTCAACACTAGACGGTGTCTTGCGGGATCTCATCATCCCTTCCGTCAAACGCAAGGAACTCCCCTATAGAGAGAAAGGAATCATCTGCTTGGGCCTATGTTGTCTAATAGCTAGGGTTGAGTCTGTCTATCATGTATATGAGCTAAATCTAACGATTTTCCATCACATAGAAACTCGCTTTGCAGTCTATGCAACTATTCCTCGGACAAGCGGCGAGCTCGCCCGAAGTCTTGAAACTACCCATACTCCAAGCTATATTCGACATGCTCATGGTGCATGAGCATGACTTCCTCCGAAGTGACGGTGGCGATAACGTGTGTTTGCCGTTATCACTTCACTGGTTATCACTAATCCCATCATTACACAGGCAGAAAAAATAATGGAGTATCTGGCTAAACTTATCGATTCCGAGGAATCAGGGAAAGTAAAGGCACTCCTTTGTATGGGTATCTCCAAGCTAATTCTCTCGGGAATGATTACCGACGTGGAGGTATGTCACAATATCTCGCTACTACTCGGACCATCCCTCAACCTCGATATCCAGGCTCTGAAAAAGCTTATCAAGGCATACCTTTCTCCACACACGGTTGACAACCAGGAGTTGCGGCAGTGTTTAACGTTCTTCTTCCCGGTGTACTGCTACTCTTCGCCTCGAAATCAGCGAATAATGCGTCAGGTAGGTTTGTCACCGTCAAGTCGCTCTGCTCCTTTTTCTCAGTTTTGGGCAGATTTTCATCGATATGTACGGGGAACTCAAAAAGGTGCGCAATGATCTGGAGGAAGGTCAAGAAATGATCAGCGCTGCGCAAGTTGGAACACTATTTGTTGATTGGACCGACCCCCTAAAACTCTCGAACGCGTCGTGAGTCCTGTCGTGTGTATTGGATGGAGCAACACTTACGATCGGTTTATTATAGTGATTCCCGCAAGAACACCGATGAAAAAAACCAGACCGACGAATGTATCCACCTTGACATGGCTAGGGATATATTTAAAGCTCTACTTGAAGCGAATGACTATGATAGTATGTTGTTAATATTCTTATTCATATTTGGGTCCTTACTTCCTTCGGTGTAGAGGATGATAAAAAAGTGTTTTGTCAGCTTCTCAGTAAACTCCACATTCCCGACACAGTCGATGATGATAAAATAAAGGAGCTAAAATTACTCATGCATAATTTGCGTCTTGTATGATCCATACGGTCTCGCCTATGTTTACGTCCTTACGTATTCTCTTCGTAGCGCCGCCCTCCCCGAGACTCTACTACCAAGAACGCCTTCACTAAGTTCGAGACAGCTGTTTGCAAGAAGTTTGAGAAACAGCTAGAAGGCTTCGATGAAGAAGAATACAAGAAGCTAGAACAGTTGCAGGAACTGTTTGCGTTTTTGGATAACATTATTCCTGATGACGACGACGAAGTCATTGACATTGACGTTAAGAAGAAGGGGCGAAAAAGGTACTCGTTTTACTCCAGTTCTTTCTAGACCGATTACTCATTTTATGATTAGAAGATCGGAGAGCATCATCAGCACCAGCACAGAGGGGGATCGCGAAGAGTCGACGTCTGTGGATTCTCGGCGCAAGTCGAAGACGAAACACAAGTGAGCAAACTACATATTTTGTCGTAGCTTCGATTAACCTCAAGCTTGCCAGGAAACGTCGACTTTCAAACTCGGATGACGAATCGGACGATGAGACAGAATATGGCACGCCTGTTGTGCCATCTGCCCCCACAAGGAAGTTACCCCGGAGATCAGCGTAGGTCAATCATAACCTAGCTTGGATATGTATTCAACCATTGTATCCAATAGTGCCACCAAAAAAGCTGCTCCACAAGTTATTGAAATTAGCTCTAATAGCGACGAGGAGGAACTCACCCCTGTTCCTCGCAAGTCGCGTATCAAGCCACGGTGTGTTATCTTGACGTTTATATATGGATAATCCAGAATTGAATTTGGTCCCTAGGGCAATCAAAGAGGAGACGAATTCCGACACAGACGATGACGGTTTACCTGATGAAGACGACACGACAGAGATACCCTTTGACTCGATTATGGACAGTGATTCGGAAGAAGAGGAGGAGGAAGTAAATGATCTACTAGCGGAAGAATAGTGTCGGTTTCGTTGTTTCAGCTGTATGTTTTGTACCCACATCTCTTTTTTATTTACCTATCTGTATTGTATTAATGAATATATTGACCATGCCATAATCACACTACTTAGAATTTGATTGTAAAGGAGCCAAAGGATTGAGTGAATATTGAATCTTTGTTGTCTTACAGGCTAAGGCATTTTCCCGACCCCCATCACGCGTCTCGCACCCTACTAACATCATAATCTTTTCCCAACGTAACAAATGCGCCCTCACTAGCATAAGGGTCAATACGGTGATGCCTTCCGTCATGATGTCGACACAAAAAGTGTAAAAGCGAAAAAATAATCTAGATCCTGAGCCTAAGCTTTATATACTCTAAGTGCATTATCAATAATTTCAGTCATCGCAATAACAGCCTCTTCTTCCTGAGACCCGCCAATAAGCTGTAAGCCGACTGGACATCCAGAAAATAAATCCGTAGAATCTGCAATCGCATAAGTACAGTGTGATAGATAGCACTGCTCAACTCACATAATTTAAATATTGCTTCGTCCTCGTGATTATGGAACGCGTGTGGTGGTTGAGGTTTATCAATTTTAGTGTCGACAAAGGTCACAGGGAAGACAGAGGTGGTGAGGTCCAGGGCATTACATAGTGTCGTATAGAAGGAGTCACTATAAAGTACAAGTACATTAAATACAGGGGGTGGTTGGAATGGTCTGAGAGGACTAACGTGTTTAAGCCGTGTGGTACTGCAGTGTATGCCACTGCAGGCGATATAATAGCATCGATGGGGCGTCCTGTACCGGTTCTTTCGACTGTTCTATTCCAATGGTCGAGATGGGATTTTCTTAACTCGCGCTTTTCCTTGTGGAGCTGCCATAACTATAACGACAGGCAATGTGGTCAGTCGGGATAGCCACATTAATAATGGTCATGGATTATGCCTCACGCCATATGCGCTGCGGTGTTCCGGCTCGCCTACGAGATATTTGACAAAGGGCTCGCTCAATTCGCTTTCATGCGCCTCTTCTTCGGGGGCCATTGTCTGTATTACCGGCTCTCCAGATAGTTCGCATTGTGCACGGTAGTCATGTCCGCCATCCGCGACAAATATTGTTTCCTTGTATTACGAACTTATGATAAGACCTGACTCAAGTTGCAAAGATCAGAAAGAACTCACCGCATTCTTATAAATCTCAAGGTGGCGGTGTGGTTCCCAGTCAATCACTATTTACGTACCGAACATCAGCATTATTCTGAGTAATGCCGCCTAGCCTCCGCCAAACCGACCTTTGTGGCCTGCCGCTTCCAACGCCGCCTTGGTAATCTCCATCGCACGTTGCAGCGGGGGGTGTGGACGTACAACGCCATTGTCCCAGAGCATTCCGAAGCACAGAGACTTCCCACCACCGTGTTCTGAGAGACGGTAAGCCTCCTCTGACCACTCCTTTCTCAACACTAGTGGGTCCTTTGTCCACGGCTTCGCATCAATAATAGCCTTCGTAAATATCTTGACCCCAGACATCGAGTTGGTCATGGGCCCGATGACGGATGAGATCGATTCCTGCCCTTCCAGCGCATTAACGGCGCCAAAGTACGGCAGTCTTTCGTAAGATGGTCGTAGTGTGTATAACCCACAAAAAGCACTCGGAATACGCAATGACCTAGTTGAAACTATTCATTCGTTGAAAGTTTTAGAACCCCATCAGTAAACTCACCCGCCAACATCAGTTCCTACACCTAGAGGACTACCTTTTATTGCGAGTAAGGCGCCCTCGCCACCAGAAGATCCACCTGGTGTTAATTTTCGGTTATAAGGGTTGGTGGTGCGTCCAAAAACATGATTGTGTGTTTCTCCCCACTGTGTCGTGAAATTCAATTCGGTTAGAAGATCGATCAGAGATAGCGCACCATAAGTGTTTGTGGAACGTTTGTCCGTACGAACGGGACGGCTCCACATTCATATAATATTTCAACGATGACGCAATCTAACTCTGCGTACTTCCCAACCCATGCTGCGTATCCTGTACCCACGTCAACAGGGTTGATAGAGAGAACAATCCATTTGGCTTACCCATGACTGTTTCTAATCCTTTCATCGTGAATTGATCTGAATGTAACAATTATTGTCAAATACGATAACACATCACTGTTGTTGTGCTACCTTTCAAGGAGATAGGCAGACCGTGCAAAGGGCCGACGATCTTTCCTGTCTTCTTTAGGATTTCATCAAGATCTCGAGCCCTTTGTAAAGCGCGTTCAACAAATATTTCTGTAAGACAATTCGTCTAGTTTATAGTCATTTATTATAACGTTAATACAATGGGAATGATCCGAACATACCAGTTGCTGGGCGATGATACTACGTTTGTAGAATGCGGTAGTAACTTCGACGGATGACCACTCTGAGGAATGTAGTTTCTTCAATAACGTCTCGACATCGGTGGTCTCAGTAATCTGTAACTCTCGGGCAGTGAGCAAACCACAATCCTGGGGAACGTTCATAACGTTCGTTTGTGATTTCGGGGGCATCTGTATTATCCATTCTGGAGGGATTGACGCGAGCTGTGCCTTTTTCTTAGCCGAGCATATATCCTTCCAATCTGACATGGTGGTAGGAGGCAGACCTTATCTGATCCTGAATATACAGTGACGTCACAAATACGGTACCTGAGAAGATTGCAGTGGACTCGTGTCTCCAGGAGATGTCACAAAATGGGATATCTTCTTTGATATTGACTGTGGCGTCCGGTTATCCGGGACACGGAAATAAGGAACTCACATCTGAGGTCACTCAAAGTTCACTTGCCAACCCAAGTAATATTAGATTACACGAAGTAATAGAGTCAATCCTGATTAGACCTTCTCTTCTGTAAAATCACCCCTTCTTGTGGCATGAGTCTCGTCGAGAGCTACATCTTACGTTAGCTTAAAAAATCCATGAGAATTCACCCAACACTGTACCTTTCTCTTGTTTATCGATATCGGCTTGTCGTTTTTCCTCACTGATAGCACCAAATATAATGTCCATCTCTTCAAGACTGCGGCCTTTCGTCTCAGGGATAAGGCTAAGGTGAGGCGAAAAATAAGTATTTGATAGCATCGAGAAACAGAGACGCGAAGATACGAACAGGGAAAACAAACCCATTGCACCAACATTGACTGTCGCAAACATAATGAAAAGCTTGTACCCAAGGTCGGACACCATATCAGGAGTAACTTTGGTAACCACGAAATCTGCCGAGGAATTATTCAGAAGATATTGGCATGATAGAATAATCTTTATGTACTCCATAACCACTGTGATGCACTAGCAAAGGCAAGCCCATAATGTCTTGTCCTAGTTGGGAAAATATCAGAGACGTAGACCCATGGAAGAGGGCCTGGTAAAAGGGTATAAATTAACTACTTGTAAAAAGGAAAAAAAAACTGCTCACCCCAACCCATTGAGTAAAAGCACACATAAATATATAACATAGCGGCCATAGCTTGTGATGCCGGGGGAGGATCCAGAGTTTGTCCGGGTTGAAGTTTTTGTGGTGGGTGGGTCTTCTCAATTGCACCGACGATATAGAACATAATCCCCATCCCCATCGCCGAGATGAACAGGGACAATTTACGACCGAGGGTTTCAACTCCGAAAAAGATGAAGATGGTCGTTGCGACTACTTTGACAATCCCTGATAAAGAAAATGGGTACAAATTAGGGTGCATGTTTGGGTTATCGTACCATAGATTCCACTAGCAAGCAGCGATTGCTTTGTTCCGACGTAACCGATCTGGAGTGTATGTTTAGAGGCCGATTGAGGTAATTAGGATTTGACTTACAGACTCGAAAATTTGAGGGGCATAGTAACTAAACATATCGTTGATTAGCGAAATCAGCGAAATCTTGAAAAAACATACTTGACGGAGTTTTGGCCAGCCCATTGTTGCAAAAGGAATATAACGAATGCAATTACGAAACGTATGAAATTTCCCTTCCCGAAGAAGGCTTCCTTGATACCAAGGCCTTGACGTGCTTCCCTCTCCTCCTGTATAGCAGCATCAATTTCTGCCATTTCGTGAATTATAGCCTCAGAATCAACCGAGTCTTTTCGTAAGTAGGCAAGGTTGGCAATGGCCTCATTTTGGCGTCCAACAGAGGCTAGCCACCGTGGGGATTCCTATGAATATGTGACATAATTGACTCGGTGAAAAGCCCATATAGACCTATCATGTACCTTGACAGTGAGGAGCCCGAAGGCCATGATACCTGCGGGCACGAGCTGGAACCCGAATGGGATACGCCAGATATTAACTCCACTGGTAATATGGATGCCGACTCCAACTATAGTCAATCCTTAAGCATTCTATCGCCGCCACAAACAACGAGGTGAAACTCACAATTGATGAAGTAAGAAATCATGACACCAATGGCAACCTAGGACATCCAGACTCAGTAAAACATATTCTGATCACCGTATTCCATTATACCCACCATGATCTGAAAACACCCCGTGATTCGTCCGCGCACCTCCTTCGGGGAACATTCTGATACATATGCAGGGGCCACAGCTGAGATGGCGCCAATACCAACTCCAGAAATAACTCGACCGGCATATATTTCCGCCAACCCGTTCGGGCCGCCTGCGACTGTGGTGAGAATCTGAAACACGAAGTGTTTATGTGTATGAAGGCGTTCAAAACGGCATTACGTACCGCACCGACTAAAAATACGACAGTAAATGCTGCCAAGGTGCTCCTTCGTCCGATTTTAGCTAAGGGGGTGAAGATTCAGTTGGGATCATAGAAGGAGATGTGATTGATTTTTGATAAGGGTGTTGACCTCATGTCAAGCCTCATGAGCATTCAAAAAACCGAAGGCACTTACACGACAATGGCGCGCTACCCAAAGCTCCAAAGAACGCGCCAGCTTGAAGAACCGAGACGACGTTGGATGTTACCGCGTTATTTTTTTTTTCATCCACTTGTCCATCGGGACGAAGAAGGCCGAAGTGCTCTTGGAAATATTGAGCCTTCACGACACCCCCCCTACAGTTTCCGTTTCTCAATCATGTCAGAGATGAAAGGTAGCATACTAACGCAATACCACTGACAATACAAACGCATTCAGACTGGAACTTTAATGCACCAAAAAAAAACATACGTGTCGTAACCGAACAATACGATGCCCCAATACACGATAAACGCCAACCCTAGGAGAAAAAAAATTACATTGAGTTTAAGGGAACGGAGGTATAGAGTGTATAAAGAGTGACTCACAGTACACCCTGATATTCTTAAAACTACTTTGTCTTGCGGTGCTCATGGTGGCGAAGGGTTTAGGACCGGAGCAAGGTATCAGAAAGACGTGTTGACTCGCTGCGCCTATGTTATATAGTAATAGACAGCTAAACATGTTGTAACATGTCACAAACAAATCGGCATCTAAAGGATTCCGTCAATGGGAAGGTTGGGGAAAAGTGGGGGGGATTCCGGTCCGCCAGCACCCGCAATGCTTTGTTTCGAGTGCTGATATCTATATTTGAGTACACTCTGAGGTGCGTGCATTTGCTCCATGGAGACGTAGAGTGTTGAGTCTGTAACAACCTTAATAATAACCTTGCTTATTTCTTTCCTTGACTGGACAGTCGAAAAATTTAGGTGTGTTGTTTCTGTAAGAGCGGAAATGAGCGTAAGATCAAGTATGTTGTACGACAATGAGCTCACAAAAAATCCAAGGGCAGGCGATAAGTTGGGCTGTACTTCGATACCGGACCAGTCCGGCGACCACCGCATATAGCGGCGTACAAGAGACGTACACAACATCTAGTAGGGCAGCAACTATGACTTGAAGGTATTCCCACTATAATTAGATGCATTTACGCTCTTTGTCTCGCCTTCTCTCACCACAGAAAATTTCTTCACCAAAATTGCTAAGGTGTCTGTCTGTCTGTCTTCATGATCTTGAACATGTATTTTTTCATTGGTGGTATGTCATCTACGTTCTGCCTGCATCAATGCTTGAGAATTTTCCCAAGAATGAAAGCTTATTTCATCCTGCAAGCCCCAGATCTCTTGGCCTTGAGTATGCCTGTAAAATGGGTAGTGAAGAAAATATTATGTCGAAGGTAGATATATAGAAGGGTGATAACAGACGGGAACCACACACCTCGCAAACTTGTGTGCGTGCCAGAGTCGTCGAATAGCAAGAGTCTATACATGGCGAGCCGAGAGGTGTCCATACGTTGTTCCGGCAATTCGCCATCCACACACAAACACCTTCCTCGACAAGCCAGCTCACCCAATCTCCTTTATTTTCACATACTACCCAGTTCCTGAGAAAATGTTACTATCCCCCTCTTACTCTCGTCATCCTTTCAAACACGCCGCTACCACGAAAAGAGCTTCCAAGGAACTAATCGCCCTCCGTTTAACCAGACCACGCCCAGCTGGGCCGCAATGTCCCACTGCCCGAGAAGAAACACGAAAACGAAAGAGAAGACACCATAGACTTGTCGAGTTACTGACCAAGGCTCAACGCGCATAACGACTAGTGATATGTATTCATTTGTTCGAAAACTGCAACCAGGGTATCGGCCTGATCAATATAGGGTCTTTACGAGGATTCTACCCTTCAGTTTGATATTGTAAACCAAAGTATCTGGTATCGTGGTTGTCGGTGTGGAACACAAACACGACTTGACGGAGCTTAAATTCAAATTTTATGTTTGGTCTCGATTCGGATCGAACTACTGGTGCAGGCTTCAAGGCCTGAAATGTTCATATTCATCAATACTCATGGGACTCTAATCCTGGTTAAATAAGTGTTGATTATATGTACATTAACTGAGCTCGAGGCGTCGTATAAAAATGGTAAGTAATTATATCTATTCGTTAATTAAAAAGGCTACAACGACCTTGGAGCTGTCCTGAGTCGTCACACTATGTTGTGAATACAAGTCTACACCCTCTATTTCCACGGCTTTTCTGCTCTTATACCCCATCTCACATTCCAGTTCTTATGAGCGGCTGTTTCTTTTCCGATGAGCAATCACCTAAGAGGCCACGAATGATCAGCTATCTGCGGACCAAGGTAACATGAAGGAATCAGGAACGTACAAGGTTTGTATAAATGGTTAACGGCACAAACGAAACCCAAATCACCAAAATCACCAGCACGAACGCCGCCATAGACCTATGCTGGCTCGTCCACGCCAGTAGGGATAGTTGCAAGAGAATAAAGTACGTCCCCAACAGAGTCAAGCCCAGAAACGAGCGTCGCAACCGGTGCAGACCCCGGCTGGTCTGTTCTGAAGTCTCGACTCGGCTTTGATCTTCGTCGGTTGCCGAAAGAAGGATATTGGCAAAGCTGATGAAAAATATCGCTGCGAGAGAAGCGCTAATGTTTATGGCGAGTCCTCCGTAGCTGAAGAAATAGAGGGTGTCGATAAGGCCTCGGGAAACAGTTGATGACGTTTGATCAGGGATACCCGATAAAAGCTGCGCCTGCACTCCCGCAAACAAGGTGGACTGGACGTGCTGGTTAATGATCATCTCATCTTTAGGTAAAAAAGAAAGACTTACAAGGATGGCAAATGCGTTAGCTGTCGTCACTTGACGTTCTAGTGTCTTTAGTTGTGGTTGTGACTGTGGGGTGTTGCCTTGCTCCACATTGCTAAAGGAGCTCAAGAGTTTGGGATCGCTGGCATTCGAGTGGAACGAGGACATGTGTTTAGAGGCGGTGGTTTAGGTGTTTGAGTCAAGAGGTTGGAAGGGAAGGACGAAGTTAAGCGTCAAATGTCGACTCTCTATTAATTGCCTCGTTGTAACAGCATGTTGATTGTGCGACATCACGAAAGATATTCTTGACAGATAAGAAGAAAGGAATGGCACAGGTAGTGTCCTGTGTAAGGCACTTTAATCACAACGTTGTGCACAGCCATTATTTACTATTTAGTGGGTCGTGAAAAAAGCGCCCATAATTATAATAGCTCACGTGCTTATCTGATAAGCTGTGAATGTCTATAGCATGTACATGCCAAGTTGAGCAGTTCCTGCATTTCTGTCGAGAGAAGTAGAGATACATATACTCCTTTTTGTGGATGTGTGTGTATTTAATACCTCTCGATCATACATAGCGCCTGATCATTTTAGGGACAGAAGCAATAACACGTTAAATTTAAAACTTTATCAGTGGGAATACTGTCGTGAAGAACTTGGGCCTTCAGCATTTATGGAGTCCTTCCAAATGCCAAAATTTGCAACTGAGGACATGATGATCGCATGTACCCTTTCACGGGACAAATTTGATGGAGAATCCCATCGCCATTAAGTCATGAAAGCCTTTTGGCATGTCAGGTCAGTACAAATAAGCAGAAAAATCTGGTAAATCTGGTTATTAGTTCACAAAAGATCCAACAGGGAACAAATGGACGAACATATACAATATGGATTAGCATCAACATCACCTCGTCAAGCGTGCCCTCTACCCCCCAAACTTGGTGAACTTCTTTGCTCTCTCCACATCGCGAATTACGATCTCCTTCCAGTCCGGCAAAATCCTCAGCGCACTCAGATTCCTCAGTGAGCCGAAGGGTACAAACTGGACACCCAAAGGCGGACACTCAATTCCAACTGCAGCGACTGTTCCTCTCTGTTTCCCCTCGCTTTCCTCCCTCAGGGCTGCTAGCTGCTCTATACTCTCCGGCCAAGGGGGAGGGTACTGTTGTGCTGCAGATATCTCGATAACGGACGCGTCAATGATGCGGAAGAACTTTGCCGCGACCCCGTTGTGATCCGTACGCGGCCGCACAGACATTTGGAGGACGTGCGTCTTAGAGCGGGTAAGATCTAGGGGAAGCGAAAGTGCGTGTATCGTAGCAGCCATGAGTGTTGAGTTGTGGAATTTGATCCACTTCTCGAGCCGATTGTCTAGTTCCACAAATGTTACTCCCGGTGGCAGGAGTATCGATGAAATGCCACTTGCGTCAACCTCTGCAACCTGAGCAGCGTGTTCTGCATTTCTCAGACATACTGCCTTGTGTTCCTGCAGGTATAAGCTGGTCAGATGGAAATGGGCTCCATTGAGTGGATGTTCCGCTCACCTTCCAATGGGACGCTTGACATTCTCGTGAGCAGTACCTTTAACGCGTTAGCTTAGTTGGAGATTTTACATCGGAGGATGTCATCAACATAATGAAATAATGAACTTGCTCACTTCGTGGCCTTACACCTCGAGCAAATCTTCAGCTCGGCTTCGGAGCCTCGTACGTAGCAACCAGCACATTTTTGGCCCTGCCGCTTAAGGCCTTTTGTTATGATTGAGGGATCGCGATAAGAATCATTCATGACGGTCCAGTTGAAGGTAAGTGATATAGGTTCGTGTTGAATTCAGTTACATGAGGAGACAACGGTGGCCACGTGGCAAATAACGTTGGGTCAAACGACCAAATTTCGGAATCTTTACGTCAACTTCCTATACGTGGTCGCTATGGCCTGCAAGATCGCGGGGGACTGAGCAGTATGTTGAGGAGATGAAACGGTATAAGTACAGCATAGGTCGTCGAAGTTGGGAAGGGAAATCGGAACTCGGAGCATACCGCCGAGGGTGAAAATGTTCAATGGCCCGTAACAAAAACAATCGTCGTCCTCTGGAGTCTTTAACCCGTCCTTGCTCTCGTTCAAGATAAAGGAAACTCTGAGCGCGACTAAGGGGAGTCCAGTTCTATAAAGTGATCGCAAAAGTAGGATCCCAGGGCTGATTGATTGGAATGCAAAACTCTCAGGACTTTCATCTAAACCAAAAAAACCACCCCTCTGCTGGCCTGTTTCCTTCGGGACGGGCGGATTTCAGCGGAATAAAATATGGAATTTCCATTGACGAAACAACCGACAAAACAGGTGGTTCTCCTCTAACATCGCCTTCTATACGTCAAGTGGTATGGAAATATTCTTGCGTGATACACTGAAGTAAAAATATAGGATGATGGGGGTCCTCTTGGAATTGAACCTGATAAAGAAAAGGACGCCGAAAGCATGGTTGTAAATGCGAGATCATCTACACAATCTGCTCCTTGGCTCCCTAGTGGGTACTGAGATATCGACATCGGAACGTGGTCCGCGATGACAGTATCCTGAACACTCTGAACTTTTCTCCCCCCAAATGGCATTTTGTCAACCCGATCTTGGTTGAAGAAAGGCATCAAGAGGTGCAGGGTGAGTCCGCTAACGACCCAAGTCAAGTGACAGATCAATACGCAGATCTGGGCAGGACTGTGCGTATGCAGCATGGTGTAGCATCGTACATGCGTATAGATACTCAGAATTCACTACCCTTTTGGTCTAGTGTCACGGCGCCGATCACGCAATGCATATCAAATCAACACCAGCTTCTAAGAAGCTACTAGGACTTGAACGTTTGGGTGATTCACAGAGGATATCTCCTAATCCGGTTCTTCTATGCCGTACTAAATAAACCGCAGGACACACAACGCGTGCCGCAGCTCTTTAATTCAGGCGCTCGGATACACGAGGCAAGGCCCTTACACCTAGAACTTTCACGGGTTCTAACTTTCCACCAGCCCACCGTAACGAATTCTCCAGTTCTTCATAGTCATGAATTCAGTTACCCAATCGCTTATCCTCACATCAAACCATCCCAAATCGATCACAGTCCGCCACTTTTCCCGTCGACAAGCTGGAAATGCGGCAGAGTTAGCAGTTGCTGTTGGGGAACAATACCTGGGCCTCTCCGTATGTTTATCCGCCTCTGGAGAGGCCGGATATCTTGCAGTGGCGACATCCAAGGAAGTGTTCCTTATCACAATAGATGCTGACAATGGTACACTTCTTCTTCGCGATAAACCCTTCAGAGATCTCCTTTCTGGTGAAACGACAAGCACCTTGGTTGGATTTGAGATGGCACGACTTGCAATACAGATCAGTCGGGATCTAGGAACTCCGGTATGGGGAATCGACTTGGGAACCCTCTGTTCACCAAGCACTCGAAATCCATGGAGGCCTGGGGAGTTTATAACCAAAATGGTCTGTGCGTCCGCAAAGTCATTTGAAGTTGATAGCGTATGGGGCGGCGGCTTCGAGAAAGACCAACGGGATGTGTGCCTTCGTGCCTGGATATCCGCGTGGTAGGCCATATTCCCCAACCGTTACAGGTGACTGAGTTTAAATCATCCCTTCAGTGCTGCAGAAAGTGTTACTACAGAGCTACAAGGATCTTTGAAAGTAGATACGCGTTTTCTAGATTCGAAAGTGTGATCAGCGTCTCTCTTTATTCTCCTAAGACTACTTAAACTCTATTCCAGGAACTCCATTGTTTAGGGAAACTCGTCAAACAAGCAAACCTTCTTGAGGCTGCTAAACCCAAAGAAGTCCCAAACGATTTTACCAGCCACAAGATGACTGATGAAGGAACTCTTTCACTTATCAATGCTCGGTATCGGACTCGAGTGCGGAAAGGTAACCAGGTAACTCACAAGAAGGCTGAAAAAACATTTTTGCAAATTGATCATTGCGCTTATAGACCACGGTAATCATTACGGACGCCAGCGGACAAGAGTACGCTGGCCAACCTCGTAGCTCCGCCGGAAAGACTACGGGTATCAGATTTGATGGGGCAGCCCCCTCTGGAACCCTTTCTAGTGTCCGGGTTGTAGGACGCCAGGACCTCACTAATGTCGAGAAGGCTTGTAACGAAGCTCTCCTCCTGTTCCTTCGAAAAGAGAAATTCCTCCGGGATTCAGCTTTTACACGGATGTTGTGGTTTCCTTCTCGGAGACAGTCAATAACCCCACAAACGGGGGCTTCGGCGCCACGTCCTAATGTGTCTATCCCGTTAAATGATTCTCAGAGCGACGCGGTTGCGGCGATGATTTCAGAGTTACCTCTAATTATTGTACATGGTAATTTTAATTTTATCTTTACGATTAGTGATTTTCTGATGGTGTTATATGTAATAAAAAGGCCCTCCAGGAACGGGGAAGACTACGACAATCTCTGCAGCAGCTTCTATATGGAGCGTGGCACACCAAAAAGCTTGGATCGTGGCCCATTCCAACGTTGCCGTCAAGAATATCGCTGAGAAGCTTGTCAAATATGGTGTCGAATTCAAACTTATAGTATCGAAAGAATTCCATTTTGAATGGTAAATTCTTTCTTGATTTCAATCAATCTTTCAAAAATCTTCATTTATTATAGGCACGAACACATATACACCCTTGTTGAGAATAACCTGATCCGAACAGATGAACTACCCAAGAAAGCTTCTGATACCCAAGCAATCCTCGGGACGTCGTGTATTGTCCTCTCCACTCTGAGTACCCTTTCAAACCCGGCACTAATGACCAACGGCCTCTTCGAGTCAGTTCCTGTGGAAAAATTGGTGATTGATGAAGCATCTCAGATCAAGGTTTTTGACTTTATGGTGGGCGTTTTATTTTACAAAATTTAGGTAGAATTATTCACAAACGATCTTTGACAGTCCATTTTTGCACAATTTCCCGCTTTGAAAAAAGTTTGCTTTTTTGGGGACCCGAAGCAACGTATGCAACCCCTGCTGTTTTTTCGTACCACAATAAGCTCTAATTTTATTGGAAGTTCCGCCATATGGTCAAGAAGCGGTCCCGAGTCTTCAAACGATCTTCGACATTACGCACTTACAGAGTTTGGGTAAATTTCTTGACACACAATGTGAGTAGTGTCCTGGAGCTAATATCCGACTTGATTATATTATTGATAAATTTCCTTCCTGAAGATCGTATGCCCGTCCCAATAGGTAGTTTTATCTCCACAAGTGTTTACGATGGGAGGCTTCAATCTGAGCATCCAACGACCCATATGTCATGTGTCTCGTTTGTTAATGTGTCGGAGGTGAAAGAAGGCTTTAGTTGGAAGGTAAAATGGCTGATTTTCTTAGAGTTTCCGCCACTGATTTCAGCTCATTAATGCTTACAGAATTCCGAAGAGATAAGGACTATCGTTCACCTTGTTCGGAACTATTACCAGCATAAAGATTTCTGTGTGATCACGCCCTATGATGCACAAAGAGCAGCCATCGAAAAGGCTCTCAAAGGAGAAGGTTTACCATGGGACCGTATTTTCAACGTCGACAGCTTCCAAGGTCAGGCCATATTTTCACAAAAATTATTAACATAAACTAAACTGCCTTCGCATAAAAGGTAATGAAGCCAACTACGTCCTTATTTCAGTTGTCAGATCCAGTATCCCTGGATTCATGACATCTCTCAATCGTATGAATGTTATGCTGACCTGGTGCCAAGCGGGCTTTGTGATCGTCACGAGTTGTTCATTTATGCAAGGTGGAGGTTCAAACACGCTCCTTGGGAGGTTGTCACGTCATTGGGAAAAGTATCGTGGGGACGATGCATGGATAAAGTGGAGGTCTATTGCTAGTGAACAAGTCGACCTTCCTGGTGCGCCAGGCCGGAATAAAACATCAAACCCCCTGAGTTTTTCCAATCGCGTACCCGCCACGGTTTCAATTTCTCCGCAACACGTCCCTTCATTACCAAACTCTTCATCTGTTCGTGGGTTGAGATAGTTATGTTTTAGATTTAGTGTGGCGAGGCTTTTGGATAAATTGCTGTGAGTCCATATCAATATTGACAAGCTGCTATCGTGATTACCCGTTGATTCATGCTGGCACTAACCAGTGACCCCGTTTATACTAGTCACCAGTAGGGTCACTCCTTCGAATCTCGCACCTTCTCACATGCGGCACATCACCCCGTACCATGACATATTTGAATCGTTCGTAACGGTCTCATGTTGACGGCTGTACCCTCTTTAAAATTGGGGGAAGTTTCTTTTCTTAACTTGTGCATACACCGCTATCACTATGACCAGGAATCCAAGCTCAGCACAAGCAACGTCACAGATACCATACGCCGCTCCTGTGAACGTTACCCACCATCCAACTATCATTCAGAGATACGCGAAACAATATTATACCAACGAACGTGCCTGTTTATATTTAGTAAAGAAGAGTGTTATTTCGGGTTTGGGAAATCAGGTCTGTCTCGTGTTCACGGTACCCCAATTGGGTCATTGTACTTATTGGAAAACTTTTGGCCATCCTTTTACTCAGTTGTAGCAAAGTTGTGGGTCGGGGGGACCTTGTCCAAGCGCCGTAAATCCTCAGTGCGGGTGAGTTTAGCTCTATTTCCATGTCCAAATCGACGTTATATCGTGGTCCGTCAAACTAGATTTGCGCCCCAAAGAAGCGATGTAAAAAAAAATAGCCTTGGGTATAAGTTGTGTGCGTGCATTTGCTTCATCTTATTTATTCACAAGTTAGACTGAATTGCTTAGGGGGAGAGATATTTATTCAACTCTACATAGTTGATCCAGAGTATAGCTCGGCCCAATTTTGCACAATCAGCCGCCCCGGCGGCAAGGATCCATGGATGCGTGCCCATCTAGGCAACATTCAAGCCACAAGGCGTCAGTAGATTATTTTGAAGTTTCGTTTCTCGAGTATGAACTTGGTAACCTTCCACATCAGCACCGCTCAGCTGAGGTGGGTGATACTCTCTCTTATAGTCCGCCTAATCTTGGATTCGTATTCTCCCTTAGCTTTCAAACGCAGAATGGGACAAACACCTTGTATTGGTGACGTAAGTTCAAAGCGTGCTGAGCACGAGGTTGTGCTTCTTTTCTCATGAAGCTACGAAGCCTTACTTTAGTGTTTAGGCTATTACTAACATTTCACCATCATCAACAATACTGCGATGGAGGCGCCATCGCCTGCGAGGATATCCAATTCTACTAAGGCCACGACACACCTGGAACCGACCCTCTTCCAGAAAATCACTACTTTCCTCTCGCAATGGGGAATCGAAACTCATGGGTCAGTAATCGTTGGATCTTCTACGCTAAACTTACTACAACTTGCCATCTTAGTATCTCTCCCATTGCGAAAGAAGGTAGGGTTGATAATCGCCTTTACCAAATGTTCTTTGTTTGGTTCTCGGCCAACTTCAATATCTTGACATTCGGTACTGGCTCGGCTGGTCCTGCTTTCTTCGGTCTGGGTCTTCGCGATACCCTCATAATCCTGGTAATCGTCGATGCCATGTATGTATTCTGGCTTATTTTCCCTGCCCTAAAATGACCTTGAGTTTTATTCATTCGGGGCATCTAAAATAGTTCATGTATTATTCCGGCCATATTGTAAGTGGCATGAATAGTTTTATTAGCGGGCTCCAGTGCTGACTGGATGGCAGTGGGATCTTTGGACCAAAGCTGGGAACACGGGCAATGGTTCAAGCGCGCTTCTCTTGGGGGTACGAGTCTATGCACACACGATTTTGGTCAGGTGCCCCACTTTCCTAATTTTAACAACTGTCTAGGTATTACGGCGCCCTGATACCGAGCATCTTAAACGTACTCTCGACGCAGGGATTTGTAATCCTAAACTGTATCATTGGGGGCCAGACACTTGCGGGAGTTTCGCACCATCTAAATGCCACCTTGGGAATTGTTATAATCAGTGTTATATCAATGGTCGTAAGTAGTTTTATAATATCCCACGCAGCCGTGCTAAATTTTTGTACTGAAATGTAGGTATGTTTCTTTGGATACAAAGTCGTTCATTGGTGGGCTTAATTTCTGGCTTTCTCCTTTTACGTGACGTACTTAATTGAATCTCAGGTACGAAAGCGTAGCATGGACACCTAATGTTGTTGCTTTTATCACCATTCTTGCTATTGGTGGGAAGCACCTACAATCTTCGGAGATTCCCACGCCGCCACCACCCTCAGCATCAACGGTCATCTCCTTTGCCACATTCATCGCATCTAGTGTGATCAGTTGGTGCACTATGGTCCCCGATTATGGCGTGTATCACAACGCAAAGGCCTCCAGGTAGGGAGTTATTCCTGTGGACGTTGACAAAGTCACAGTTTTTAACGTAGGTATATATTTATAGTGTCAGAATATTCGTCTATACTTATTTAGGTTTCTTTATGGCCAGCGTGCGTATAATGTGATTTGCCCTAGGTTTGGGACTTAATCAATTGTTCTAGATCACAGGTCATATGCTTGGTGCTGCTTTCGCAGCTGCGTCCCCTGCTGTACCATCTTGGAGTGATGGTTTTGGGAATGGTAACAATGTTGGCGGTCTTTTTGCCGCAATACTATTACCCGTGGGCGGCTTCGGGAAGTTTCTGTTGGTCCTAGTCGCCTTGTCTGTACCCGCGGCGTGTGCTCCTACAATGTACACGTTTGGTGAGAATAGATCCACAACTGTTGAATTTATTGAATAACGCGATCGCCAGGAACGAGCTTTATGGCCATCGCGCCCATTTTTGCCAAAGTACCTCGGTATTTATTCATTATTGTTTCGGAGGCCATGTAAGCCTATGTTCATAATCTCTATTGTGTATTCACCATTTTTTCTAGACTGGTCCCTGTCGCTATCGTGGGTGCGACTCGCTTTTACACAGTATTAGTGAATATTTTGAGTAAGTAACGCCATTGAATTCATAAACCCCAGGCTAATAGTTGTGCCTGTATCAGGTGTTATTGGTTATTGGTCAATAGTATTTTCGGGGATTATACTTACCGAACACTTCGTCTTTCGGCGTCACAAATTTTCCAACTACCATACTGAAGATTGGGACAACGCAAAATTACTGCCAACTGGTTTTGCAGCAGTATTTGCATTTTTTGGGGCCTTCGGAATCATCGTGCCATCAATGTCCCAAACCTGGTATATTGGGCCAATAGCTAATGCGGGAACTGGCGACATTGGCATAATAACAGGTTTCATTGTAGCGATTGGGTTGTATATTTTGTTGAGGGGAATTGAGTTGTGGGTATTTCCGGGAGGAAAGGGAGCAACCGGGGTGTTCAATACCACCAGGATGCAGGATATCGGGCTGTCTGAGATTGATTCTGAGGGAAAAGTCGGAACTCTTGAAACATAGCTACTTGCTACATATGGTATTTGATACCATGTAATTTATGAAAGAAGAAAATATTTGGTCAACCTTTTTCCAAGTTGTATTACAAGTACAGCACAATATATTTATTTCAGTGGGAGGGCACATTCACTACTTCTTAAGGGGTTGAGTTGTCCAGAGAGTACAAGGGGAGGTAATATTCTGTTACAACTTTCCCTATCATTGTACAATATGGACATTTACTTCTGCTTATGTGTAAGGGGAACACCCATTTTCCACAATTGAATGCTGATGACAACAAGTGGCACCCAATTGCATTCTTGTCAAAAAATCTGAACACAGTAGAATGGAACTATGAGATCCACAACAAGGAATTGCTAGCAATTGTCTGTGCTCTGGAGGAGTGGCAGCACTACCATATGGAAGGTACCTGACATGACTTTAAGATCTGGACTGATCACAAGAACCTAGAGTACTTCTGATCAGCCAAGCAGCTCAATCACTAACAAGCCTGGTGGTCCCTCTACCTGTCATGATTTGCATTCTCACTCCACCACAAGCCAGGACAAGGTGTAAGGGCAACCTTACTGAGCGAGGTGCACATGAGTGTGAGCCTAATTACACAAGCTAATTATGCAAAGCCAAGATGCAATTTGCTGGAGAATAGGCCAAGCACAGGGTGCAAGGGCAGAGGCAAAAGCAAAATGTGGAGGGTGGAGTGGAAGCAAAAGCAGAGGCAAGCAGAATCTGGTCAGCCTTGGACTAGTAGGGGAAATCCTAAGTCTATTGCCTAGGATAGATACACTATACTACTCACCTAGTAGGGGAAATCCTAAGAGAATAATCTAGGGATTCCCTACTGAGGTGTGGTGTCTATATACCTATTCTACACAATAGCTAACTATGCCACATTGTTCAGGGTCATACAATGGGGTTGTTACAACAATGCAAGATGTGAACACACAATGCAAGGTGTGTGCAAGAAGTGCACCTTGGGATGGGTGATGTTACGGCTGTTGGATCTTATCCTCTAGATCAAGACCAACTATTGGTTTGATAAGACTGTCGACAATGAAGTCTGACGTCTATAGACTTCCTGATATAAAGGACAAGTCTGTCTTCTGGTTCTGAGATGCACTACCCCCTTCTAAGGCAAGTAGGATCGAGCTGAGCATCAAGTTGTAGAGAATAAGGTATATTCAGCTAGGTCAAGCTGAGGACTATCTACTACATTGTAGGGTATATATACAAAGCTCAAAGAAGCATGATGAGTAATGCTTCGGAGAGGGACAAGCACTATTGGTAGGTATAAATATGGCACTGAGTAACGATGCGAAAGATTGATGTAATAATAGAATTAGTGGGAATGGAATGGAAAGTAAGGAGATATAGGAAAAAGAGATAGTCCAAAGATCAGACTATGCGAGATACAATGATGATAAGTAAAGGAAGAAAGATAAGGAGAAGAGTATAGTCCGAGAGGAGAAACTGTAACAGGTGAGGCATTATCAGTACATGGTGAGTGTTGTACAGTTGTGTGAAGTGGTGTGCAAGAAAGCCAATGCACAAGAGGGAAAAGGGCAGTCCCCTTACAGGAAATCCCTTTTGTTTTTATTAATCAAATAACAGAAGCCACTTAGAGAAAAGTCGACATCTCACACATCTCAAGTAAACAAGGTACTGTCAGCACTTGGCCTACACTCAGGCAATTGCATATTGGCTTCATGTATGTTAGAGATAGCAGTGTGTGGAAGGGATCACAAAGATGATATTTTTTTCATGTACAATATACGACTTAAATACATAGTGATTTATATTGTTATCTTTTACTTACTAAGGTGGTTAGTAACTAGAGACTATTTACTTAATAATATAAAACTGTTTCATAGATAAGTATTTGTAATATAAATCAATGACAAGGAGGATGACAA